>JBCIKM010506340.1:0-10040 GCA_039654465.1 Melibe viridis | reverse complement strand
AGAGAGAGAGAGAGAGAGAGAGAGAGAGAGAGAGAGAGAGAGAGAGAGAGAGAGAGAGAGAGAGAGAGAGGAAGATTTAATTGGAGACAAATCAATTAATTCTGTTGCTGACAGATTATTTTGGAGGCAAAACTAACCACATCTGATGAATAAATAAATGTTTGACCCTCAAAATAATATGTCATTTCCTTTTGAACCCCAAACTTGGGTCATATTTTTTTTTTTGTGTTTTGTGAGATTTTGTTTGTTTGCTTTTTTTGTTTGGTTGGGGTTTTTGTGTTGTTGTTTTTTTTTTGTTTCGTTTGTTGTTTTTGTTTTCTTTTGGGTTTTTTGGTTTTGTTTTCATCTGGTCTTTTGTTTTAGTTATTTTTATATTATTTTGTTGATGTTGTTGTTTGTTTGTTTGTTTTTGCTTTTTGTTGTTTTTTTTTTGTGAAGTGCATGGAAACATTTTTTTCCCAACAGCTGATAGAAAACCGTGAACGATGGCTTTGATCCTTTGAATACCATTTTTGTATTGACATTAAACGTTTATTCATTCAATACTTTCATTTAATTTCATATAGATTTGTTTGTTTTGTTTTGTTTTTGTTTTGTTTTTTGGTAAAAAAAAAAAATTTGCTCTATTACAGGTTGTTATAATAACGATGATAATGGAAGAACGAGGTATCCACAGAATGGTTTAAACCCAATCAACACCTTTTCGAAGAGGTTGAGTGCTGTTCAAATCCTTCAACTCTATGCGCTTCATCCACTAAAGGGTCTTTATAAAATAAATACTCCGATTTCACGCATTGGCAAGCAAAGAGTTACAGATACGAGACATAATCGAAGGATGTCAAGGATAACAAAGTAAAACATGAGCCTCAGGCCAGAATAATTCCAGGAAGACAAAGTACAAAATCCTTGAATATGACCAACAAGAGGTATCTTCCCTTAGTCATATTGAACAAAGCAGAGTCCACAGAGAATTCTACAAAGTTCCTGTGTGAAGTGAAGAACAATAAATCAGAAGAATTTTGAAGGTAAAGGTACAGCTAAGATGGTCCCGAAGAGCACCCTTTTTTCCCTGTTGTTAACTTTGGCAACGCCGAAATGACTATTGGTAGTGTTTATAGAACCGACCTTTACGCTGAGAGCTCTACTCTTGATTGTTAAAAAATGATATTCAGGTGTGTTTAAAACACAATCCCAGTTTATTATCGTGAAAACACTACCACATGATCTGAATAAAGCAATGAATGAGGAGAGACACTGTCGCAAACTCCCTTTGATGTTGTTGTTTTGGCCTCTCACACCTTATTCCCTCACGCAAAATCCACTATCGCTTATATTTATAGTATAGCTTTTCACGTCAAAATTACAATCTACATCTGGATATATCAATAGCACTATGTATTCTGCAGCAAAAATAGCTACTGTAGCGAAAACGCTTTGACAACAAATGATCATATTAAATAAACTACTGTCATGCGAGACACACAGCAACAACCGCACCCCTACCCCCCGGATAAAAAAGAGGAAATAGAAAGAGCAAGAAAAAAAATGCCCCCCCCCCCCACACACACAAATAAACAATTTTACTGTAATGCTTAAGAAGAGCTGTACGATATTTTCTAAATAATGTGTTACAAACCTGAGTGTTTGTATCCAAATGACGTTTCTGTTTAAGTATTTTGGGTTTTATTAAAGTACCTTCAGCAAATAAATCTTTTAATACAGTCACCATGAAACCTATGCAGTTTCTCCGAAATTGGAAAATGACATCAATGTAGGAAAACGGTCAGTTCAATTATTCGATTCAATAGATACACAAAAACTGTGTTGAACAGCCTGTGCTGTTAAAATAACAACAACAACAACAACAACAACAACAACAACAACAACAAAACTAGAAATTTCTCTCCTCTTGGATTTGCACTTCACTTATTAAAATGTTTGAAAACGCATCGTGCCCCGTTGTCTCGAAAGATGGCTGTTTCAAACCCATTGGATCATTGAATTTTTTTTTTTATTTTTAATTTATTTATTGATTTTTATCTTTGAGTGCAAACTAAGATCTGATCCTTAAGCATGTTAAATTTCAGTTGGACAGGAGTATAGCTACACCTTGACTGAGTTGTGTTTTTTTTTTTTTGTTACTTTTCTTTCTGATTTTTTTTTTTTTTTTTTTTTTTTGTTTTTTTTGTTTTTTTTGTCCCCCCTCGATATAATCATCAGTTGAGAACTTACAGTTGCGCAACCTCCACCCCCTCCCACCACCACCACCACCACCACCACCACCACCACCTTTTTCAGCTTCTCTTTCTGAATCGCAACTACAAAAACAAAATTCAAAATCAAAACGTATTAAAGATGTTTATGTGAGTAAACTCACAGATAATAATCGGATACCCAGTTGCAGATGCCAATTTTTCCCCTTTTCTTGCAACGGTTACCATGGTCGCTAAGTGTAAACAAAATTACCTACATATATTCAATGGCGCTTGACCGCTCAACTTCTGTAAAGAATCAGAGGTGACAGGTTATTTTTTAATGATGAAATGCACAGGCAGACTGCAACGTAAATTCCCAATGCTTAGTGTTTTTGGCGTGGGTAGTCAATATGGTATATAAAAAAGGACAATAGGTAGTCTTTTTGGCGTGGGTAGTCATCAGGTTTAATAGAAAGGACGATAGTGTTTTTTGGCGTGGGTAGTCAATATGGTATATAAAAAGTACGATAGTGTTTTTGGCGTGGGTAGTCAATATGGTATATAAAAAGGACGATAGTTTTTTTTGGCGTGGGTAATCATTCCGGTGTATAGAAACGACGATAGTGATTTTGGCGTGGGGTAGTCAATCTGGCGTGTAAGCGGTAGTGTTTTTCGCTTAGAAATAGTGTTTATAGGGTAAGCCAAAAAGACTACGGGAGTCGTTAAAGCGTGTGAAAGTTCACGCAGAAACCACTACCGTAGTGATTTTCGCACGGTAGTGTTCTAGGCGTGTTACACCGGGGCTCCTTGTGTGAAAAGGGTGGAGGCGAAGGATGGGGGAGGTGGTTATGGAATAGAATGAAATTCTTTCATCAGTATTAAGTTCTGACGGGAAACCCCTGTAGACTGTGGGCCGCCGGGACCCCCCCTGCCCCCACCCCAGGGGATCTTATGAGACATATTTTTTGGGGTTGCTGGATACCTTAATAGTAGGATTCAACAATTTTACCAAATTTTAAGTGTTGCCATCAAGGAGTTATTGCCCATTGAAAATCATTGAGTACAAATTATAAGGAATTCAATATTCTCTCGAAATTTGACTGCATAAAAGCAATTGTGTGCTTTCTACCTTATGGAAGTAATGCATATATGCACAAAATATGCTGTTTTTAACGTTGATGATGTCATTTTGGTAGTTTAATAAGAAGAATCCTTTTAAAAAATAATTAAAAAGCCGATAAATTGATATATTAAGTACCGACATTTAACTTTATGACTATTTGACTTTTTGTAAGAAAAACAGCAGCACACATGGTTTCTGCGTCTTGTTCAACATAACAGATGTCAACGGAGATTTCACTTTCAGTTTTCTCACCAGAATTATGCCCCATTGGCGGCCATATTGTTTTCATGCTATATCATGTCCTTGTTATTCCTAACAGTATACATCAATCGTTTTTCCATTTCCTTGGGGACAACCACAGACACTGTGAATCTAATATACTGTTGTTTAAAACAGTTATTCCAACTCTATTTATTACTGTAAGTTGTTTCCCAAACATCAATGGTTGCCATAACTGAATTACAAGAGAACTTGCGCAAAACCGTTCAAAACAACGTAGACCGATTATTTATACGGAGATAGGTGGAGAAAGATAGGTGAAAGACGAGCAGTGAGAAAAGATCACAACCAGCAAGTGTCGTCGACCAAAATAAAGAGACTTTTTGCGCGGATACCTTATATCCAGCTTTTTCAGCAGACGTAGGACTCATTGGTCACAGAAATTGAATACAAAATTTGTCACAACAAAATAACGTGACATTCAAGTAATCGATGTCATCATCATCATCACAGTCGTGAGTAAAGTTCATTGTGAAATGTAGTTTTTGGGCGTAAAAAAATATTAGTTGACGTATTCCAAAGACACCTTTCGCGTACCACCAACATCCTACAAGATCTAGCCTAAATTGAATTAAAAATGGTCACTAAGTATGGTTATATGGTGAAATAGACAGCGGTCCTTAAACCAATGATAAAATACGCCCCCTGAAAAAGCTGGGAATAAAATATCCGCGCTAAAATTCTATGTTTTGGTCGACGACACTTGTTAGTTTTGATCTTGCTCACTCCTTGTCTACCGCCTATTTTTCTCCACCTATCTACGGATAAACAATTGGTCTACATTGTTTTGGACGGTTTTGCGCACGTTCTCTAATGCATCAACAGATATCCTAACAATGGAGATTACTGTTTACATGGAAAATCAAAACGAATGATTAAAATGACGAAAAATGGCTCTTTATCTTTAAAAAAGAAATAAAATTGAAAAGTTTACCAAAAAAATGCATTTGTCTGGTATAACTACAGCATATATACTCAATTAGAAATCAAAGTTTTGATGCCAGACGTTGAAAGAATTTTTTTTTTGTTTACAATCGTGATCGGTCTGAGTCACTATGCTGTTGGTGTACTCTTCTGACCTTAACAACCAGTCAATGTAATTACTAGTCACACTAACCTTATCACTCTCTTTTACTATGTCGTCCTCCTCTGCAAGAATTATCCATGATTTCATGGGGAATATATTATCACTACTACCAGTTAATATCTAGTTTGCCACTTTCAGTTCTTCCTACCAATGTTTCTGAAGTTGTTACTGTGCTTTGAATGGACATGTCTATGACATGGAGATTGAAAATTTGCATTTTTCTATAGTAAAGATTTTGATCAGCCTCGGCACTTTGCCCATACTATTTTCTGATTATCATGTATTCTCCAGTGCCAGCTCCTATATTCTTTAAAATGCTTATACGCACACCATTCCATAGCATACCCCACCCCACCCCCACGAGTCGGTTCGTTTGTCTGTGTTGTGTTGGTGTGTGATGTTTCACCAAAAGCAGTGAAAAGCGAAACTGTCTATTTCTGTTTGTTCAGAGCGAACTGCACTTGAGTTTTCTCAGCGCAGGTCATTGTAAGCAACTGGGGTTTATCGCTGGGCTTGAAACTACTTTTTAGAGTGGCGGATGGCACAGTTGTGAGACCTGCTTTCCTGGCAGTGCCAGGCTATTCGGTGCCGTGGCAGGTCCTGGGCCTGATTCCCTCCGTGGACGACCTACCATTTTTTTCCCTTTCTCTCCATGGCTTGGACTCACCTCGCCTATACTATTTTTTGTTTATTATAATCTATTCTCTAGTGTCAGCTCTCTTCTATTCTCTGAAACAGGCAGAGAAAAGTAGATTTAGCCTGAGAAGCTTATTTTCCTTTTAAGGTTTTTTCTTCAATTTCCTGATGAGCTAAGTTATGTGGTCGGGACAGAGAGGGACAGATAAATAAAGGTATTGATACCAGGAACTTCTGGTCGGCTCCACCGGTAATAAAAAATGGAATTCAACCACCCTTGCTGCACTAACAAGACCTCCAATAATAATATAATAATATCAGGATATCATCACTGCATGATAAACTATTAACACTTCTCTCTGACAATAAGCATTCCAAGGTGGCCGAAACAGCCAGTTCTCTGTCTCATCTTAGAGACCACAACTGTAGCTAGTTTCTCATATCAGTTTAAGAATAAATAAATCAAGGACAATATACCTACCAGCCATCTCCAGAAAATAAATGTTCAATTTAACATTTTTGCCCCGTTGGAATTTGAACAAAAATCTGATAGCCTAACTAAGGCTCCTACTTAACTGAAAGAGGATCGCAAAGGATTATGGGCTTCAAAGCAATGTCGTGGTATAGCAATGAGGTACTCTAATTGGTCAGAATGAAACTCCTTACCTCTAACTTCTTGACTAAAGCGAACGAGCACAACTCACGGATTATAATATGTGAACACACATATAGCTTAGGATGATCAACACAATCCCATGTAGCAGTGTTGCTTATTAGAGTTTCTTTTATCGCCCAAGCTCGAGCATGGAGCCTGGGGACAATAATTTTTAAAACACGGTACTTTTTTTTATTTTGGTTTGTTTGTTAAATGACCCATTTGGCATGATGCACTGGTAGCTTTGGTTTTTCTTGTTTAGAATTTCAATTGCTCAGGGAAAAGCGGGCCCGCATTAGCACAAAAAGAAAGATATCGTGTTACTACATCGATGTGATGTTGGATAAAATCCGATTTTTCTCTAAATGGAAACTCATGATGCTTTAAGATAATATAGCATCTTATTTTTAATTCTTAATCGGATTGAACGTCAGATAAATTATCTATACATAATATTACAGTTATGCAGCAGCTCGTTCAAAACGTTAAAAACATCGAGTTTCAAGGGCATCCTCCACTGAAAGGATGATTTGATAAAAACAAGCTACATGTTTAAACCAAATGAAGCCCAAATTTGGAATTGAAGGGTAAAGAGAAACCCGGGCCAAAAGATAGTTGGAGAAAGATAATTTGTAAAGATAAGAATAAAGCTGAGTTTGTCCTGGAAAAGAGATGGGAAGATGAAGGAGAAGAAAATGAAAGCAGTGGAAAACATAAAACTACCCAAAACAGGCCAATAATATACATTTTTGTACTTGTTTTGTTTTGTAGACCTATTTACATCTTGATAAATAGTAAAAATAGAGCTTCAACATGTTAATTGGTAGAAATTATTCCGCCAACGTCTACGAGTATCTTCTTTAAACAAGTCTACAACAGAGGAGCGATGTGGATGGCGTGACAACATCATAAGTATTAACAATTCCCTCTCAGTGAGTAAACGAATACATTCAGCCCGAGATGCTCCAAGTCAAAACAAGCACTTGCCCCAGGACTATTTAATCTTAGCCCTATGTCGGGCGTACCAGTTTGATAAACGACCTCAGGCCCGAGAAATCGATTCAGGGGAGGTAACATTAGAAATGTTTCTGCGGACCGATAAATGGCCATTTCTCGCGGTGAGTTAACGTTCCTTGCTACGGACCCTAATCAAATTAAACATCGCAGGACACAGCCAAGTCGATACGGAGAGGAATCAATGAGGATGAAATGCCACCCACTTCCTCGCTATGATATTAAAGATTTGTTTTTGTTGAATATTGACGCAATTTACAACCGCGTCCAATTCCATAGAAGAAAAATCAAGATTTTGCCTCTGCTGGCGATGAAAATTGTTTCCCCAATCATTCATTCCAAAACAAAGACAGAACCCACGATTTGCTTTCCCTTTCATGATAAATTTATTTACATAATACTTCACGTACATATTATGTTCTAAGCATACGTAGAATTATCAAATCTGTATTGCCTCCAGCACAGCTTATGTGTTGAAAATCAATTTTCACTGCTTAAATCGCGTGTTGGTAAAAAAATCTAAGCTTTCCGAACAGATAATATTGTTTTTGTTTGTTTGTTTTTTGCTTTTGTTTTGTTTTTTGTTGGGTTGTTGTTTTTGTTGTTGTTTGGTTTTTACTTGGATGTTAAGCTCCGGTTTCAGGAGAAGACAAAATTCAAGACAAAATCTTATTCTCAAACAATCAGTCAGTCTTACTAGAATTCTCTGTTACGCTCTGAATGGTTAGCATGGTGTTAGACTTTTCATACGCATCTGATATCATGAATTGTTGATGAAAACAATGTGATTATCTTACATCCAAGAAGAGGCGCAAAGACTCTTGGGAGAATACTATTCAAATGCGTGTCTCCACTGAGGACTTAACAACTCAGTGGCACCGGTTGGAGATTGGAATCACAGCAGGTTGATTCTTGTGATTGAAATGTTACTAAGATCCGCAGTTTGCACGGAGAAAGAAGCAAAAGTAAGAGCTCCAATGAAGACCTTCATGGATGATGTACACTACTAACAAGAGATAATAGCTAATATATTATCGACACAATAATGCAATAACGTCTTAACACAGCTGGGAGAGTTAATCAAATGGGCTCTAATGCTGTAATGGAGATAATAAGGAAGAAAAGAGGAGCAGGCACTGGTAATAGATGAAAATGAATAGCAAATAGTATAGACACAGTGCCGAGGTGAGTCAAAGCCATAGAGAGAAAGGGAAAAAAAACAGGAAGACGGCGGAGGAGGGAATCGAACCCAGGACCTGCCTTTTCCTTTCTCTCTATGGCTTTGACTCACCTCGGCACTGTGTCTATACTATTTGCTATTCATTTTCAATGGAGATAATAGAGAACTTGCGCAAAACCCTTCAAAACAACGCACTCCGATTGTTTATATAGATAGCTAGAGAAAGATAGGCGGTAGTGAGAAAAGATCAAAACTAACAAGTGTCGTCGACCAAAACTGAGAGAATTTTAGCGCGGATATCTTTTATCGGGCTTTTTCAGTGGACGTATTCCATCATTGGATTATAAAGACCGCTGCCTCACAAAACCATACTTAGTGACCACTATTCATCCAATTTAGGCTAACTTTCTTCGGGTGTTGGTAGTTTCCTAACATCCGCCCTAAAGGTGTCTTTGGAATACGTCCACTAAATATTTTCTCCATCTCTATCTCTCTCACACACAAATACACATACACACACACGCACACACACACACACATACATACACACACGCGCGCACACACACACACATGTACACTGATATTCAGACCAAAAAAAAAGGTTCAAAGTGAGTTCAGCCACAGGTCACATCAGAATTTGACACCATCGGTTTCAGCCGTAATGCTGTCATTGTTGTTCAAAAACACATCCCATTGTATGCAGTCAAAACAACTTAATACAGACTCAGGCGTCCCATTTTGTTTTCTCGCACCCCTCCACTTTTGGAAAGGGTCAGGCACTCGGACGACAGTATCCTCTAATAGACAAAACAATAAAAAAGCAAGCAGACAAAAATCAAGGCACACGTGGCCACGACACACTTCAGTCCACTAACATTGAAATCTGCCTCAAATCTAGGTCAAAAGGTGTATTTTGATAGTTAGTTTTGATATTTAATATTGTGCACTTATCTTAACAATAAAGAGTGAAGCCATGAAATTTCTGGCGGTGGCTTACACCAAAGAAGGCAAAAGCCGCTGTTGGCAAAATGTTTGACTCGTCTCAAGCCAGGGATTAAATTGAATAGTTTTCATCTGCGACATGCACATCAGACATTCCGATTTAAAATTACAAGCAGTCTTTGGTCCTATCCAATGGATGTCAAAACTGGCTGGTTTTACTAAACTCTACTCACTCGCTCCATCTTTTTTCATAAATATGTCTGCTTGCGTATACGTAAACTGGTCTACGTTATTTTCCATGGTTTTGCGCAAGTTCTCTTATAACTCCATTGCCCAACTTGGTGGAAAGAATTAATTCTCCTTCCATTGTCCATATCGACACCACCCATTTCCCCTTTCCTGTTAATAAATATCAACACCAAGACCAAAATGTGTCTAAAGCTATTGCAGGCGGATGCGACTCTTTCAAACAATCCCTTGACCAAGACGGGGGAGAGCTATCATAATCACATCCGTCCCCACACCTCGGATCTTTTCCACTCCCTCAAAGCAACCCCCCCCCTTATTTAAACAACTTCCGAGATGCCACTCCTTTCATCGCCACGTATAATGTCGTGTTTGTGTGTACTGTGTCGCCAAGAGAGAAGGGACAACCAAAACAGTGTTTGTTTGTTTGTTTACACTTGATCGGAGAGAATCATTGCTCATTTTTTTCAGGGGAAATCACTGTCAGCATCACGAGTTTATCACTCTGCTCGAAACCACTGGATGGATGGCTCAGTTGGTAAGCCCTCTGTGTCGTCAAAATTCCCCAAAAAAACAGGTTTGTATGAACCATGTACACCAGCTCAGTAATAATAATACTAATAATAATAATAATAATAATAATAATAATAATAATAATAATAATAATAATAATAATAATAATA
>JBCIKM010506229.1:0-10042 GCA_039654465.1 Melibe viridis | reverse complement strand
ACACACACACACACACACACACACACACACACACACACACACGCACACACACGGATATACTCTACCCCCCCCCCTCTCTCTCTCTCTCTCTCTCTCTCTCTCTCTCTCTCTCTCTCTCTCTCTCCTGTTATGTTCATAAAACTCATATTTCAGCATATGAGATATACTTATTTTCCTGGGATGATGCTCGAGTTCGGTCTTGGCTCCCCCACCGTCCGATGCAGAGCGACTGCAATTAGCCTTTGTGTATCTACCTTAAGTTGGTGGTGCGCTTACCTGTTTTCATTGCGTGAGTTAAGCAATTTTGTGTGAAAAAATTGCTTGACCCACTTGTAATTCGTGAGGCAAATATCTCTGCGGTATGTTAGCTTGTGGAATGTTCTTTGCATTTCATTGAGATCAGCAGACCAAGATTGATGCGATTCGACTCGAATGATGAAAGTGTTCTGAATATTTTTGTGATATTTTTCAGCTGCCAAATGTTATGTAATTGGGATAAAACAAGTGGCAATGCTTCCAAGTTCAAGACTACGAGACCAATTCTCTATGTAAACAAAAACCAAAAACAAAACTCCGTCTGATCTTACAAGCAAAGATTGTGAAAATAGTTGTATGAGTATGTAGACGAGAGGAGGGCAAGACGAAGCCATATAGAAAGGTAAATAATTAACGAAAATAAAGAAAATGGGATTAAATAACTTAAATTGTCTCAATGATCAGACAGCCTCGGTAGTGTAATGTTTAGCACGCTGGACCGGCAATCCAGAGATCCGTGTTTGGACTCCAGGCCGTGGAGGTCGATTTTTTTAGACAATTTATTTTCTCCATTTTCTTTAATTATGTACCTTTCTCTATGTCTTTGTCTTGTCCTCTCGACACCGTATGCATACAATTATTTTCTCAATCTTTGATTCAAGGTTTTTGCCCCCCCCCCCCCCCCCCCCCCCCCGCATGCCATAACTTCTTTGCCTCTTACAAGCAAAGCGATGGTCAAATGCACGGCATGGGAGTTGAGATTACATAATCTCATGCATAAGACATGCCAATTGCGTCTGAAGTAAGTGCACCACCAGCTTAAGGCTATTGGCCACAATTACCTAATCCAATTCCAATGGGAGATGGATGTAAAGCTCGCAGTCCCCCACTCCCTGGTTGTCGACAACTTTGTTTCTGTCTTAAAACACACACGCGCGCGCGCACGCGCCACACACACACACACACACACACAAACAGAAAAAACCCTCACCAAACAGACGCCTCGGTCGCCAATTGTGTGTGTGTTTAAAAAAACAACAACTACTACTACTACTATGGTGTTGTATATACCGCGTGTGGAGCACAGTGATGACTGTAATAAGCGCTGTCGTTTGTTGATTAATTTTTTTTGTTTCGATTATCGGTATGTGATCATTTGAAAGAACATCAGGAGTCGCAACTTTAAGTAAGACACTAGGAATCATAGAAATTCAAATGAGTAATTCAATGATAAATATTCGCCACAGTGTCAAGAGAAGGACAAAACCACAGATAATATGGAATAAATAAAGAAAATAAATTGAAGTCAATGCAAAAAGTCGACTTCCGCATACGGGACCGAACTAATGGTCTCTGGAATACCTGCCCAGCGTGCTAACTATTACACTAAATAGGCTGTCCAACTCTTGAAGTAATTTCAATAAAGTTTAATTCTTCATGTCCCACCATAGTCTCAACTCAACTCCATGAAGATCCCACCGCACGTTCCCTCTTGCGTGTAATTGTATACTGCAGGAGTGACTGGAACCATATCAAATGATGAAAATGGCGTAGCTTCTTAGTAACAGACGGAAACACAAGAGGTTGGAAGTTGATGACAATTTTTACCACCACTTTTTATTGTTAATGATGTGTCATCTGGATACATTTTTGGCTCACAATTCTATTATATAAAAAAATGCCAATTCAGGTAAAAGTGGTCAACGTACACTTGGTATTGAGATCTCAAACTGAAATTTCCTAAATCTGCTGTGAGTGATTTTTATGGCGGAGATGCTGTCTGAATTACAACATTCAAATGATGCTCTGTCAGACTTTATTTTGGATACTTCGAAAACTGAATTCAGAATTTGGTACTCCTTTAGAATCTGGGTCCCAAAGTGAGGCCATGCCATTTTGTTTATTTTTGAAGAAATGGGAATTGAGCCGATCACCACATTGGCCTTTTTTGGGTTGTTTTTCTTTCTTGCTTTTGTTTTTGTGACACTCACACATTTGATTGACAGGTGTCACCTGTAGACACTTGGAGTCTTTTTGGCTTTTTAAAAAAAATTCATTTCATTTTTGTTTTAGTTGGGTTTTTTTATGTTTTGGGTACGCTTGGCAATTAGGCCAATGATGGACTGATGGACACATGGAATCACACGGGAGGGTAAGTAGCGCATGGTACCCTGTGGCATGAAAAACAGCAAAGTAAGTTTGATAATAATACCTATTTAAAAATTCTTCTTCTTTTTTCTTCAAGCATTTTCATTTGTTTTTAATTATTTTCCAGTAGTTCTTACAGGTCCATACTTGCACATTCCTTATTATCATGACTACATGAGTTATCTTTTCTCTTTGACGGGCATGACCTCATGCGTTTGGATTTTATTATCAATTTTTTTTTGTTTTTAGTTTTAGTTAAGGTAGTTTTTGGTCTTGTTTTTTTCTCTCTAAGACAACATAGCAGGATCACTTGTATATTTGACTACCTTGTATGGCACAGACCAGTCATCCCCATCACTAAAGCTCTTGTAATCTCCTTAGCTACATCTCACCTTAGCTAACTGTTGCAATCAGGACTGTTGCTTGCCTTATTACAATACTGGAATTCTACAATTTTAATACAGTCTAGGGGGCATCTCACACTCCAATGATTTCCACCATCCTGATCCAGACATTTTAGGTTTAGATCCAGATCATGGAAACAAAAGAGCTGATAGAGAATAGTTACTCGTTTGATTATTTTCAGATCTTAATTACATATATTGAATAACATACTAAACAAGCACACAAATCTACATGCGTGCACACACCACGCACTTAAATAGGTACACATAGCAGGTCCCAGTACAATACATATCAGTCATCCTTATTTTTTTTTCTGGGTCGTTTATTTTTGTTCCCGAAGTACCGATTCATGATGGCTGGTCACTGTATTAAAAATATTCCCTCCCAACATTCCCGTTTAGTGTATATTTAACATTTTGAGTCAAGAAATCTCTTTGACTACATCTGCACATCAGACGTTATCTTCTGTCTCCTTTCCTTTTGCCAACCAAACAACAGATTGCAACTGGTTTGACGCCATCTGATGTGACCTCCGACTTTTTCTGGTCTTTCTCGGGTCAATTATTTGTGAATAGCGCTAAGACAGGCTGAAACGTTTGTGAATAGTCACTTCGGTTTCATATTTGTGGACCTATTCAATCTTGTCGCTCAAATGCAATTTTTTAAAAAGTGTTTATGACAAATCATAAACAAGTTTCACCTACCATTATCATTTGGTTAGGGGCTTTGCTTTTGCTCTTCATTGGTATTCTGATAATAGTTAGACAGTCAATGGTATTTGATACATGAAAATTGGTTAGTTAAAATTCAAAGTACTTTTTTTGTTTGTAAATATTTTGATAGCAATTTTTCCTTTTATTTTCAGATGTGACATTTCTGCACACTGCAAACAAGTTTTGGAAAGGCTATTTTTGAAAGTTTGTTCCTGTCAACCTAACCAGTTTCAAATTCCCAACAAAATGCCTGTCTATATCAGGAAAAATGTTTCGTTTACTCCTCCATCGATTTACAACATGCATCTGGAGGATGATAGCGACTACCTTCTCGATCCTGATCAGATGCGAGACATTCTACCTCAGCCATATCGGATGATAAATAAGATACTGACACAAATTGTGGAAGACGCATGGGCTGTTTTAGAAGGCAAAGACAATGCACTGCTAGCTGAGGCAAGGCTAGTCAGGCCACCCATTTTGGAAGCAGATCAACAAGTGCCAGTATGTATTTTTGTTAATTTGAAACAGATTTAAAGTGAGTTCAAAAGCAGTTTTAATTATGATAACATTAATTATGATAATAATGACAGCTATTTTGATCTTTATTGTCAGAACAAGGAATTAGTCTTTTGGGTGACAATGGCTTGACATTATAAATTAGTTCTTTGTCTGAGCTCACAAAAATTGCACTTCTGGCAGTTCAGTTTTCTTCTTAAAAAATTGTGCAACAATTTTTTGTTGTTGTTTCTTTTTTAATTCACAGTCATCACTCCTTTGTGTTATCATTAGTCTTCCTTTTGAAACATCTGTTTCTGTCTCTGAAGAAATGAACATGATTGGTCTCTTTTGCTTTTACAGATTCATAGCAATGCAACGGCTCTGGCAGAGAGTGCAGATGGGAAGGTGATTTTTGTGGGACTGCCTAACGGATTGGCTGCCGTGGATGCAGTGTCGCAGTGTCCTCTGCACAAGTGGGAAGAGAAGCATGCTGAAATAACCAGCATAAAAACTGTACTTTTAGCTCCAGAAATTCATCTCATCACTACCATTGATGATATGGGTAAGGACACAGTCGGTTAACTAACTTCAGATTTAACTTCTTGAAAAATGAGTGTCTGTACTATTTGAATGTTAAATTATTATCCATTTTATCTGCTTATTTTTGCCTGTGGATAATTTGCATTCCTTATTAGTATCTGGCTGAAAGAAAGTAAAAAGTGCAATTTATTTTCCCATATCATATTTTTTGCTCAACAATTTTATCCATTGCTTCAATTTGGTGAAATTATTTTACTACTAAAGGTTCCAATAGATTTGTAATTTGATAATTTTTAACTTTGCTTGCAGCAATATCAAGACTATTCCTGTCTGCATTTGACCACATCTTCTTCATCAAAGCATTAAATGAAAACAATCCTGTACGTATCGTGAAATTTTACTGTTATGTATTGGACTCTTTTAACATGAAAAAAGGATCAAAGGCTCATGCCTGTGCCACTAGTTTTGTCACAGACAGTATTTTGATATCAGTTCCATCTTAAAATCTTTTCTCTTTCTCTGTACTTTTTGAAGTTCAATTCATTGATCTCACATAGAGTATTTTTTTTATTTAATTTGGATTGTTGTGTGTTTAAGAAAACTCTTCCATGAAGTTTAATTGTTTATGATTCCAAAGACCATTTTCATGTTATCATCTTTTGTCGATACTTTAACACCTCTACACCTATAAAAGTCACATGAATTTTGTTATTAAATCACAAGAATTTTGTTATTAAATCACATTTGAGAGATGTGAGGAGACCAGGGAAAGAATTCAAGAGTTAAATAGAGTTTGGTAAATGTGTTATGTGAAAAATGAACTTAGATCAAAATTTTGGAGATCAGATTCAGCATGAAATGGCAGTATTATGTCTTTCTAAAAACAAATGATGATCATGGGTACAAGAGATGAACTAAAATATTACTATCATCCGAATTTGCAATAGAGGAAGAGTTTTTTTTTCAGAGAAGGACATTGACATTATTGCTTGCAAATGATTGGTTTGGAAAAGTTTGCCCTTGTTGTTTACTTTCATTGTTCATGAGTTGAAATTTTTTTTTTTTTTTTTTTTTTTTTTTTTTTTTTCAGGAAGGTACCTCTAAAACTTTATGTCATAAATGTGAAGCTTCCAGCGAAGGAGACTATATGGGTGTGTCATTTGAAAGTAAGATGATGACTTGCCTTCCAGAATTTCTAAAATGCAATTCTTGTGTTAGGTTTTAGCTCCATCATTTACACTTCTCAAATATGGAAAAAAGATACAGTGTTTTTCATGTTTTTTTCAATTGCAGCAGACATCATTGACCTCAAAATTGCCTCTTCTTAACCCTGAAAATTTTTTTAAAAAGGGGAAAGGACTTTGTTAGAAGCTATGAAATAAGTTTCTAACGGAAAATAGGATCTTCCATATTTTAATTTGAAAGTATCAGATTAAATGTCCAGGTTCATATAGGGAGGTCTTTCATTATTTTCGCCCTGCCCTCTCCTTCTCACATAGATACAGGTTCCAAGGAAATCTGGTTCGAAGCTCACAAACTTCCAATGGAGAATTGGATCAAAGAGTTAGAAGCCATCCAGGCAGCCGTAACCAAACAAAAAGAGGAGGTATTGAAATGCTGGTCAAAGTCAATAATTTATCTTCTGTTATTTTTGTTTTTTTTCAGCGTCACATCATAAAAAGTTTTTGAAATTTACATGAACTTAAAAAAATAAACTTATGGAACAAGTTAAAAATACATTTTTGCCATATTGAAATTTTTCCTTTTTTTGTTGCAATGAACAACTCTGTCTTTATTTTTGTAGAAACTTAGCAGTTAAAAATTATTAAACCTTTTTAACTTTCTTTGCTCCCTAACTATAATTAGAGTGCCAGATTCGTTTAGGAGTAAAATCTCACATAAAATTTTATTCATTGTCAATCATTTCTGTAAGATGTTCAAAAATTCTTTTCCTGACGTTTATAAACTTTCACATTGTCAATGTTTTTCTATTTATTTCCAGTTGCACTCTTATTGAATTCGGCTCTGAAAAATTTTGTGTGTCAGATTTGTTTTTCACAGCTTTTATGTCAGGATTTTAAAAACATTTTCATGGGTCAGCTATATCAATATCAGATGTTCTTTTCTCACTGTGAACTTACAATGGGAAGTCTCAATTAATTACTTTGTAAATTTTACTTTGTAAATTGTAAGTTTTCCATTTAAGTTGTTGGTCAGGGTTGGGCTATTTTAAAGCGCTTAGAGTATGGTTATGACTGTTGATCTGTACAACATGAAAGCATATTATTATACTTTTATGTGTTGTAATTGTCTGCCAGATATATGGTATTGTATAGTGCTTAAAAAGTATGATGATGACTGTGTTTATTAGCACTTCATAAATTCTATGCTTTACTCTTTACTTTGTTCCTTTTCTCTAGTATGACAAAGCCCAGGCTGAGTCTGTCGTACAAGTGACGGAATCAGAACAAGACCTGTCGTCAAACAAACAGTCTGATGAATCACTAAGTGATACGAAAAAGCAGGAAAGCTCTGTTAGTGGTCTTGATTAGAATCTTTATTTGTAGTTTTCTTTTGAGTTTGTTCGTTTTGTTTGGTTTGTTCTTTTTTGCGTTTGTGACCAGCTCAATTTATTCTTGACAGAAAAATGAATTAATCAGTGAAGAAAGACCTTTAGATAATACAGTTGACAGAGTAGTATCGAGGCACCAGGAATATGGTCCATTGCATAGATCTTTTCCTATTCAGGTGTGAGACACCTTGTTGATACTCAGTTATATGCCTGGATAAAGGGAGGTCATGTTAAGAAATATTCTTACCAGAGGGAAGTGTCAAAGCTCTCAAGTCATCCTGGTTGTTGTGGTGTATCACTGTCTTTTGACCATTTTGTCTGAGCATTGTGGGAACGAGATAGTCTCAAAAATTTTAAACTGTTTGACGAAATTACATTTTTGGGGTTTCATGTTATGATATTTTTTATTGAACAGAAAAGGTTTAATACAAATCTCTTGGTCAGATTTTTTTTTTCTTCTGTTACATTGACCGACTCAATGAGACTGAGTATTACTGTCTTTTCTTAAAGCTCTGTAAGTATTATATGATGATGAAATGCTTGTTGAATGTTTTAGTTAATTTTTAAAAAAATGATAATTTAACTGGGTTGTTTTTTTTTATTACCACAGGACAGCATTCTCAGTATTGACTCATTGATTGAAAAGCTGGGCATCAAGTTTAGCCATCCAACCTTGACTTTTAAAGCCAAACCTCCACCTTATCCCTTCCCTACCCGTAAGTTCTTTCATTGTAAGACTAAAATTGTAGAGGAAAATTCCAGAAGAAAAAGTGATTGATTGATGCTTTTGCCTTTAAATAAAAGATAATGCCAATTAAATGAGATTCTAAAGCACCTTTTATCGAGACCTCAAAACCCTTTACAATAATGCTTTGACCATGCTTTGCTCTGTTCTTTCTCCTTTTCTCTAAGTTTGTTATTTTAAGTTAATTGTATGAATGGCCTCGTTATATATTTCTTCTGTCTCGTGTGAGTTTTGTCAAGATATCTGAGGCCCAAATCAGTTATTTGGGACATGCAAGGGTTTTATTTCTTCTCTTTGGTTAAAGAATGGTGTGAAATTTTAAGTCTTTTGTGTTTGCACCAGGTTTTGAGTAGATAAAATAGAGGCAAGCTGGGGCAAATAGACAATCGCGTGTCCAGTTACACCAAGATAAGCTTAAATCTTCTTAAAGCTTATAAGATGATAAATATTCTCTTTATATTTTTGGAAGGAACTATTGGGTTTACTTTAGATATCCTGCCATTTCAGTGAAAGTGGACAGAGAGAGATAAGAGTTGACAGAATGCTTACTGATATGTGCTTTGTCTTATCTTTTGTAGCCAATTCTGCTCATAGTATCGGAGCTGCTGTTTCTAAAGTTGATCACGGAGATGTTCTAGGCATCGGGACAAATCACATTATTAACGTTGCCCACCTGGAATCCAAGGATGCCATATTCAACCATCGGCATGAGGATATGCTCAAATTTCTTCCTGAGGAAGAAGAGGAGCATCAAACGTAATTATTTATACTGAAGTAATCTTTAATACTGATGATAATAACTTTCATATAGCACTCTATCTTGTGGAAGACGGGCTCAGAGTGCTTTGCATTTTTTTTGCAACATGCACGAAGCGACAAAAATATACATTTATAATAGTGCATTAAAGATGAGATATCAAATCAAGTTGTATACTAGTGCATTTACATTTTTGTAACAACTAATTGTCAGCAAAACTCTCTCTGTCTTTCACTCTCTCTTTCAGTCTCTCTGTCTCTGTCTCTCTCTTTTTCTCTCTCTCATTCTTTTCTCTCCCCCCTCACCTTCTCTCTATGTCATTCTTACACATGCATAACACAAATCTTCCTTCCATCTTAATCCTCTCCTCTTTCTATCGCACTGATTCTTTCATGCTCTTAAGTCTAAAATAGCTGAAATTGATCCCAATAATCGTAAACTGTGCCTTGTATTAAAATTTTATTTGTGCAAGTGGCAACAGATGTCAGCCAATTTTGAATTGCCTGAAAAGGACAACAAAGATTTATCATTATTATTATTATTATTATTATTATTATTATTATTATTATTATTAATTTTATTAATATTATTATTATTATTATTATTATTTTTTTATTATTATTTATATTATTTTTATTATTATTATTATTATTATTATTATTATTATTATTATTATTATTATTATCATTATCATTATTATTATTATTATTACTATTATTATATTAAACTGTTACTGTTCCAGATCCGTCACATTTCACTTTGCCAACACCAGCTGCCTGTTGACCATTGGATCAGAGCATGCCGTCCCCCAAAACAAACCAGTCTCTGTCGTGTTGTGGTGGGCTGGCACACAACACATCTGTCATTATTCTTTGTTGAAAACTGCCAAAGGTGGGTTATAAATATTTCAAGATACTCCCTATGATTCATTGGTTTTGTGCGTGTCAATAGCTGCTTTTATCAGACTGGGTTCTGTTCTCTTTTTTCTTTTTTCTTCCCTTTTACTTACATTTTTTTTTCCTATAGAGAGAAGGATAAGGTAGTAGCCTTTCCTCCAGGTTCTCACATGAGAGTTGTAGTTTTGTTCAGATCTATTATCTTGCAAACTGTTGGAGAGTTTCATCTATTATAAATTTTCCGACTGTCCGTCTGTCTGTCTGTCTGTCTGTCTGTCTGTGTGTTACCGAACTCCTCCACCCACAGACAACCGATTTTGACAATTAAGATGTCAAATCAAAGCTCTCACTCTGAGAAATGTCTATGGGTATTTTCATCTTAATTACGACAAGGATAGCTTCACAAATCAATATTTTTCAATTAAGTATAACAAAGAGACAATTAATTTACCGCGGCGATTTCAAGTCACCGCGAGGCGTGACTCGTGCGCACACGAACGAGAGAGAGGC
>JBCIKM010506120.1:0-10043 GCA_039654465.1 Melibe viridis | reverse complement strand
TATCATCTTACTTTCCTCTGGGCTCCTCTATGACCCCTGTGTGTCGTGGGGCCCTAAAACCTCCAATAAACAAACAATAGCAGCAACTGAAAAACAGTTAGAGACTTGTTTTTTCGTGTGTTAACTTGTGACTCGGGTCAATTACTAGTTCAAGAAAAATTACTCCCTCATCAACTCTTACTGAACATGTCTGCAAGTTCACTCTGATCAGTGGACTCTCCCAATCACTGGAGCTACTCTCTCAGTTCCACAATCACTTATCAGAGCACAAAGTTCCCCCATGCCAAGGTTGTGACATTGCCCAATCTACTGCATTCTTGTCTACTTCCAGCAGGTCTTCCATTGTGAACAAAAAAAACCCCAACAATTATCCAATTCATGCACTATTTTAATTATATAATTACTACTATTATTATATAATATTATCATCAATTATGTATCGACCAAATAAAGACAGCTGAAAATATATCTATATTGATTTGGTTGTTTTGTTTCTTTTTTCCTTCTCATTTCTTGCTGGTTTTATGGCGCCATAACACACCTTGAGTGGTTAGTTAGTGGGAGTCCCTGATAGACTCTTCTACATACTTATTTCTTTTCTTTTACACCGAAGCTATTGTCTTACTTTTTCTCCTTTTCTTTTGAGTCCTGTTTTTGTTTTGTTTTCAACTCAGAGGTCAATCCTTATTTTGTGACCCTCTGTGCATTACTCCAGCGTCACAAGTTAATTGCAATGAGTGCTTTGGGATACAAGGGGGGCTTTGAAGATCCTTGGTCCTCCGGGATCATGTTGCTGTGCTGTAATTAATGGGTGGTGGCAAGACTTCATTCTCTTGTTTTGGAGAGATATTTCTTGCCAATATAAATGCATAAATCATCACTCTCTCTGTGGTGTCAATTTGTGAGAACTGATACTGTATTTCTCCTCCTGGGCCCCTCAATGACCCTCATATGTTGTGGGGCATTAAAACCCCCAGTCAGTAAACAAACAAAAGCACTTTGAGAGTCAAAGTTGTATGATTTTTTAGATCTCTTGATTGCAACTAGTGTTCGGAGTTACAGGGCCTCTGACTTATTTACAGCTTATAATTACTCTTACTTGGTGGAAAAACCGGACTCAGCAAATTTTTGAAAGCAATCTTCTATTTGATTTTCCTAGATTTTACCCTGAAAGTCTGAAGTTACTAATGGCAGTGTTTAGTAATGGTGAAGTGCTCTTACCATGTATGGGTTTAGTAGCATTGTTCAATAGCCAACTTATTACAATCGTGTGACTATGAGTAAACCTCGATACCGCAAATTAAAAATAAACAAAGATGGTGTAGTCACTGACTTCATTTCATTATAATCAAGGACTGTTTAATTTAAGAGATTCCATATATTCATACGAAGAAGTTTTTCTACCTTTGATTTGGACATTGCAATCATAACATAGGTGTCGTTGCTGGTAGAAAACCTGTCACACCTGCACGTATTTAGAATTCTTTGCCTTAAACTTAAAGCTGAATTCCAGACTTGTTACTTTGCATTTTGTTTGTTTGTTTGTGGCTATTTTAGGGCCCCACGACACAAAATGGTCATAGAGGAGCCCACAGGAAAGTAGGAGGATAGAATTAGTTCAAACAGATCAAACCAATCACGAAAGAGATGATGTGTACGAAAAAATAAATATCATCTCTCAAAACAAATACAATTGACACCTCAGAGAAATGATTTACAATGACAAAAGTAATATCATCTCTCATTACAAAAATTAGCAATGGGCATCATCCATTACAGCATTATGGTTTTGAACCAAAAGGTATTAAGTAGGGGATGACCACTGAAACCCAAGAAAAGGGGAAAAGGTAAGACAAATGCTTCGGCTTCAGTTTAAAAGAAAAAAGCCACCAGGGACTCCCCACCAACCAACCACTGCTGTTGGAGGGCTTTCACGTCCTACTGGTGCACAAGGGACCTACTTATGTTCCTGGGTCCCCATCAGAGGTTCTCTGCATTTGTGAACAGCCTTAAGTTGGGTAAACAGAAAATCTTGAGTGAAAATTTGTTTTTAAAATTGAATAGACCCAACCAAATAGAAAGAGGCAAAGGGATAAGCCAAAGATAGGGAGGGGTGGAAGGATATTGTTGAGGCCCTATGCTCCACAAGGAGTGAAGAGGATTAAGTCAACCAAATAGAACTCAGGGTCAAGGTAAAAGATGTGAAAGAATCTGTTGAAAACCTGGTTTGAGCCAAAGAGCTCATGTCCCTGTTCAAAGTTAGGGTAATAGTAACACAGTCTCTCATTGTGTGTATATATTTATTAAAATGACACTGCATTCATTTGCGTCAACAGATAATATGTAATAATATCTAGGCCTGAGTCGACTAAATGCACCAATAAAAAGCAAATGGTACTTACATAGAAAAGTCCTTTTATTTTAAGAGACATGATAATAATAGATGCAAAATTTAAATTCACTTCTCTGGCAGTTCGAGATGGCCTTATTCTCAGTTTGAGCAATGAATCAATTGGATAATGGGGATCCAGAGAATGAAAAAGCATGGACAGTGCTTAGAGAAAACAGAACCTTAGTTTGGTTTTCACCATCTTCTATCCGTTGAAAGTTTGATACCTTCACGGGGAAGAAAATGTCGCTGTCATCGCCTCACTGCAATAAATTTTATAAATAGGGATCAGTATATCAGACTCCAACTGGGTTGCCACATCAATCTATGATAGAAAAGTGTTCCATCTAATGTGCGGAAAAATCTTGTCTCTTGACAAAATCTGCTAACACTGAGACTATGGCTCCCTCAACAATGGGACTTCAAGGGTTTTTTTTCCCTTTGCTGCTTGAAAAATAACTGTCACTTCACACAGAAAAGATGGTGCTGTTTGACTTAATTTGGTTTGAAGGTAAAGCGATCTTCCTATAAAAAATTAACAAAGCTAAAAAAAGTGACAAATAGGTTTGAATTGTTGAGACAAAACTAGACCAGATTTGAGATGCAGTTAATCTTCCAAAATTTTTAAACATTATAAAAAGGCAAAAAATGATAAAAGAATGCAAAAACCACAATGCATTTTGTAACAAAAGCACGATTGAATTCACTTTATTCATGATCAATGGAAGCAGTTATATTGATGCATATATTATGTCCATGACAAAATGTATGAAAATTTACACTGCACATGTTTTCATGTCACATAAAAATTTCATTTCATCCCTGAAAGACACTGTTTCATCTGTTGAATATACACTTATTACATTGGTATAAAATCATTCAATTGGAAGAATAAAAACAAAAAAGTCTGCAAACTAAAGCTTGAAATACCAGTGATTATATTTCATTTCCTCCACAGACGCAATTGAGATGGAATGCTTACCACATCTCATACCACTTAGTCAACCCTCATTCTCCAAGATAGCTGACTCATTCCATTTTTATACAATCAGAGTTTTTGAGGCAGGACCTCCTTTTTTTTACGATCCATATCCAAAAGGACGAGAACAAAATCTGTAAAAAAGGAAAAGACACACTCAACACGAGGACCAAAAGAAGACAGGAGGGCTGGGTGAGCCATGAGCACTATGTAAATCAGGCGCCTTTGTTTAACCATCAAACCCTCATGAGAGACTCTGATGTCAAGAGAGACTAAAAGATGCTTAAAAGAATGCGGCAACAGATTAATTGTATCTGTACAAATAACTTGCACCTGTTTCAGAAGGTCTTTGGAGAAAAAGAAAGAAGTCAAATGTTAACAACACATGAATATACACCGTTTTTCTTAATACTGGAGCCAAAATGAAATAAAAGGTTAAAAAAAAAAAAAAAGGGGGAATTTAGAATAAAAAAAATAAATCGAATGAGGAAGCAGAAGATTAGGGGAAAGCAAGGCATACTGTGCAGACCAACTGCATATCATTTTATGTTGGCGGTAATTTCAGTCCCAGGGTGTTGGCAGAAAGGCGCGTGTGATAACTCAATGAACAAGGGTCTATGATACAATGATTACATTCACAAATGACCATTTATTTAATTGCAGACATCTATGTACATTTGGTCAATATATGATAACATACTCACTCAATTACAGATATAGTTCTGATGAAAACAATTCAATGGTAAATGAAGAAAAAAAAAAAAACCCAGTAAAAGACGAAGATAAAAACTTAGCACTCACTATCACTGTCTTCAGTATTCAGGACTGGTCATGATGCGAGTCTAAAGTGGAAAAGTTGGTTGGGTAAAGGTGTTTCATTTTCTGCTTGACTAATCATGATAATATTCACAAGAATAAAAGTAGTAATCTTTATTGTCCTTTTATCGGAAATTCTTTTTGGTGTTTGGATCTCTGACAACAATTAACACATCAAAGGCAGTAGACCCCCTTCCCTTCCCTCTCTCTATCTCTATTTGTCCTCTTGACAATCTGGAACGACAACAGTATGTTGAGCCATGATATTTACACATGAGACTGATTTACCACAAGGTTTTCTCTGGTTCAATGCAAGATTGAAAAAAAAAAAAATGATTATATGAAAAAAGTTCACAAAAACTAAAAATTTAATGATTAAAAATAAAAAATAAAAATCAAAGTCCCAAGCACCATCTGTTCTTTTTTTTTTAAATTGTTAAAAAGTTACAACCCTTTTGCTCTGACAAAGGGATTAGTAGTATTAGGAAAAAAATGTAACGCTCAAGCTAAACCTCTTGGTACACATTGAATCTTACAGTAGCTTACTCCCACTCACACTGTCACACTATCACTGCCAACACAGACAATCCAAATCAACTGAACAAACCGGCATCCTCGTCGTCAGTGCTGTTGAAATTGATCACAGACTGACAAAACTCATCCAACACTGGCATATCCTCCTCCAGCCTCGACATCATCTGCCCCACATCTTTCAAGTAGTCATCGACTGTCAACCGCACATCAGAGGCATCGTAAAGGTGAGGTGCTCGGAACATGGCACCAAGGAATGACTTGACGTCTCTGGGATCATCATCACACGCAAATGGAGGCTGAAGAAAGAGATGAAGGAAATGTTATAGAATGTCTTTATCTATATATATAACAAAATGTATCCTAGAAACGAATGAACAATTGATAAAATCAACCAATGAAACAAAAACAAACAAAAAAAATTATTCATGTCAAAAGCACGCAGAAAATGTAAAATTGCTCCCTAGCATGCTGAGGAAAATGTACACAATATAATCCGCATCAAAACAGGTTTGAAATATTTTGATTGAAGTAAAAAGATGATGCTCTGCATTCTTGAGAGGAAAACCGTATCTGTTGAAATGTTTTCTCCATGGCTGGTTTATCTTCATTAAAAAAGCAACTTAACTTATCAAGATTATCACAAATGAGGAAAAAAGCAACAAATTATTAAGACTAACAAAGAATTTGTTGAGAAAAGTCTTGACATTGCAAAATACATGTGACATCAATATGTGATAAACAATAAGCATGACCCTACACCTCCAATCAAAGACAAATTTAAAAACCTTAACACTACAATACCTAGCTTCATTAATTGTAAAGATATCATAAAAGAGAGAGAGAGAGAGAGACTAGCTTCATTAATTGTAAAGATATCATAAAAGAGAGAGAGAGAGAGAGAGAGAGAGAGAGAGAAAGAGAGAGAGAGAGAGAGAGAGAGAGAGAACTAAAAAAAGCATTCACTCACATCAACAATCACAAAGTCCTCTTCTACTGGAGGGTGACTGGTTAACATATTCACCACGCCAACATTCTCCTTCTCCTCTTCATTTCTACCCGTCGTCCTCTTCGATTCGTGAGGCTTCCCAAAGCCACCGTCCTCTCCCCTGTCTCTCATTTCCTGCTTCTGCTGGAGCTCCCGTCGAGCCATCAGACTTCGTTTCATCAAACCCTCAAACGGCAGGTCTTTCTCCTCCACTTTAAGGACATTGGGACGCTGGGCAGAGAAAGCCCCTACTGCAGGCTCAGGTAGTTCTTCCATATTGAGAATGCTAGGAGAGAAAATTTGTGAAAAAAAAAAAAGAAAAAGAAAGAACGTTTCTATAATCAAAGAAAAAGCTCTAAAAATGAGTTGAGAACTTTAAAGATTAGATAAAGAAAAGATTTGTGCTTAACAGTGATAGAGGTTGTACAAGCAAAATTTTATGTTCCATCATTAAATTTGATTGGGAATGGAATAATCATTGATAACCTTGAAAAATTCATACAGCCATTGAAATTTATTTCAAGAAATATCTTTGCGATATAAGACAAGTCACATGTATTGGCTACTGTGTTTTTTGGAGCCAGGAGACAATAAATATTTAATTTTGAATTAAAATCATGTTGATAAACAAAATAAAAAGTAGGAAAACAAAACATAGTAAGTTCATCAGAAACTGCTGAAGCATGCCGCAAATAAAGTTTGAGTTATTGAGTTGCAAAAGGAAATCTGAAAAATACCTCGTTAGTGGCCAGGTTGGATTGTCGATGGACATCTTGGACATGATGTCTTCGTCCGTGCCTTGGGAGGACGGAGAGATGGAATAGTAGTATGGGGGAGCTGCCATGTAATCAGGACTTGACATAGAAGATCTTCTGGGGGGGAAAGGGAAAACAACAAAACTGATGAAAGTAGCAATTCTACAAATTTAGAGACTTACATATAAATATGACTTAAAAGAAGGAAAATCTATTCCTCTCTCCTATAACAAGGTAGTTCCCTAAACATGCTCATCCAAATCAAGACAATCAAAATTCATTCTTTGAATTGCAATTCTAAGGTGAATTCTAAGGCGGGAAAAAGCTTGCCATAATCAATTTCATCCTTTTCATTTCATATAATGATTTCCTATTTATTTTACTCTTAAGAGCAAACCCAGAGCAAGAAAATCAAGATAAAAATGTTATAATTATTTAATGTAGTTATTATTAACTATTGTCACTTAAGATTGGATTGATCATGTAAATGGGAATTGCTTGAGACAACTGCAAACTTTCGGGATCGTCGTTTCATAGGTACATAAAAAAAAACTCATGTATAAATTATTCCCATTTATAATTACTATGATGTGTTGTAAGATTACGCACCTCTTGAAGGAAGAAGGACATGGTTTTGGGTCTGAATACATTTGATGATGATGATGAGGAGGATGATGATGATGCGACTGTTTGTTTGCCTGTTCTTTCATGAAGTGGTCGTCTGTGACTTGCATGATGCTAGAGGTGGTGGTTGCCGTATGGGGAGACAACAGCAACTTGGTGCGATAGGCTACGTTGATGCTTAGCAGGCCATAGGCCGAGGGAAGAGCCCCAGCTCTCACAGTCTTAAAATCTTCTCCCAGAAGATGTGTCTGAAGAGCATACAGAAAAGATATATAAGACTAAAAAGTTGCAATAAGTTTAAATTTCTTTAAAGATCCACCTTTGTCAAGATCTCACAGAACCTTACAAAACAAAAGAAAACTAACCATCCAGTGAAATTTTAGCTTAACAAAACACATGAATAGCAGACAGAATGATTCCATAATTCACAAATTCAGATTCACAAAGTTAATGTATATGAATTCCATGTAACTATGTGATAATATCATATTAACCTTTTTTTTCTCCTAACATAAGAAGCAGAAACGCGAGACACCCTTCATTGTAAACAAACAAAATGGAGATGAGAATACGAATCATGATTTTAGCAGAGCATGATATATTATGATGTATTTTTTTCCCGAATGAAATTATCCACTGGTAAGTTTATGCCTTGATCAGAGTTTGTTTGCCTCTTCTTTTTGTTATAGTCGAAAACGGACAGCGAGTGTTTAGCTGTTTTCTGTGTGAAAAAATCTCTAACTATATTAAGGCGCTGTATGATGATTTATTTCAATTCACCTGACTGTATACTTACGCCTGTTGTACAGTGTTTCTTCTTTCCCAAACAAGTAACGGTAACCGTACGGTGTTTCATGTTACAAACCCAACCAGCCTATCGAAGCTGTTTTGGCATGACTTGACTGTCGAATTGATAAACTCTTAGACCATTACCAGGCTATTGCATGTTCTGGAGCGGGCAAAATCAGAAATGTTCTGAATTTATTGAAAGTATCCTTTAGTCTAGGCACTAGACCAAACATGAGCTCTTCAAATGTTGTAAATGAAATGAACTGTAAGCATTTGAGACGACCAAAGAACAAAAAACTCCTAGCGTAAGCCTTTCCGTACTATTAACCTCAGGGTTAATAATCAGCTTATAGTCCAAGAATTATGGTATTCAGTTTTTACCACAAAAAAAGTATAGTCTTCCTTCCATATCCCTCCCCTGTCCCCTTAAGGATAGTGTGTAAAGTTCTTCCAGAGAATGGAAAATTGCAATAAAAAGATCCCAAAGAAGCAAAGTGGATTGGTTGTCAGTCAAGAATACCTTTGGTGGCCCCAAATAGAACCTGTAGTTGAGCTTGTAGCCTCCACCCTTCTCTCCCTGGTTCCTGGCCAGACGGTAAGCAGGAGTTGCACGGGTAGCTGAGAGCAGTGACTTGAGTGTCAGACCTGGGCAAGAAAATTAAAAGAAAACCACTAATAACTCACAGCCACTGCTTAACCAGCGCTTACTGCCCCCGATAATATTGATTGGGCAAAGTTACACATTTTACTCAATGACATATTATTCTTTTGACCTGGTTCCCATTCATTCATTCACAACAAAGTCAAATGACACAACAGGAGGAGTCAAATTTCCTACTACTCAAGGTAAATACTTCTAAGGTCCAAAAAAAGGGAATCAAGCGTATGTCCCCACAGCAGAGTTGTGAAAGAGTTCACAGAAGCGTTGCTTTACTTTTACTTTGCATTCTTACCCATTCTAGTGAAGATGTGCTGAATCTTGCTGGCTGACATGTCCAGACTGCTGAGGCTGAAACTCAAATCCCAGGTTTCCAGAAACATGTGGTCCCCATCATTTGTCCTCAGTGCTATTTCAACACAAATGGACTTATCTCTGATTGGGTAGGACTTAATACCTTCCAGCATGTGCTTGATCTGCTCATCAACGGATGGGCTGTCAGGCAGGTTGATGCTAAACTATAGGGAAAAAATCAAACAAATTCTTGGAATAACAAAGGTGAAGATTTTTGTTTTAAGTCTTCTTTTACAAATAATCAATCATATCATTAAGTTGGATGTTAATATGACAATAAAGCCTTGTAGAAATCAAATAATAACTAAAAAAGAAAGATTTAAGTACCTGGGTCCCATCATGACATGAGGAAAGCCCTTCCAAATATTTTAATCCCATTTTTAATAGTTACAAAGAAGAATAAATTAAGAAAAATTATGAATTTGGTCAATTTGTGAGTATCATCAACTCTTCAACTCTCTCCAAGCTTAATTATGACTGAAAATATTTTCTTTTACTTTTAGTGGAAAAAGCTGAGAAAAAAACCTACAACAAAATACAATTCGTCCACATTGATGGATACATTTTGATGAATAGACTGACAAAAATCCAAAAAGATTCTGATGAATAGTCATTGTTTGAATATAGTAGGGCCAAACAATCCTGTGAAGTGGTTCATAACATTAGGCAGCTGTGTAGGACAGAGGGAGGGGTGAGATGATGATTTTGGTGACCAGGCAGCAACTTCCCAACAGACTTGCTAAGCAGAGTTGGATTTGATTTTAGTACCTAATTCTCTATTCATACACTTTTAGGACAGAAGCTAATGCAGGTGTAGGTTTTATCCTACCAGAGTTGACATTCAATTACTTTGCCATCAATTTGATTGACTCTAGTGAAAAATCTCCCACAGGCACTGTCTGGTGTTAGATGTAGGATTATAAGGACGCGGTTATTCATACAATTGTACAAATATCTGGTCCGGTAATTCGTACAATTGAAGAAACACACAAAAAAATAGACAAATAAAGATGATAGATTAAAGAGAAAGTAACATACGGACGGGGGAAAATTTGAGGATGGGTAGATGATGTTCCTGTGTTCGAGAGAGAGAGAGAGAGAGGAGGAAGAGAGAGAGAGAGAGAGAGAGAGAGAGAGAGAGAGAGAGAGAGAGAGAGAGA
>JBCIKM010505685.1:0-10046 GCA_039654465.1 Melibe viridis | reverse complement strand
CTCCTTCTTCTTCCTCCTACTCCTTCTCCTTCTTCTTCCTCCTACTCCTTCTCCTTCTTCTTCCTCCTACTCCTTCTCCTTCTTCTTCCTCCTACTCCTTCTTCTTCTTCTTCTTCTTCTTCTTCTTCTTCTCCTCTTCCTCTTGTTCATTCTATATTGCCATGCGTTCAAGAAACGAAGGTGTTCATTCTCCTCGTCCAAGTCCTCCTCCTCTTCTTTGTCTTCCTCCTCGTCCTCCTTGTTCTCCTTGTACTCTTCGTCTTCCTCCTCGTCCTCGTCCTTGTCATCGTCCTTGTCATCGTCCTTGTCATCGTCCTTGTCATCGTCCTTGTCATCGTCCTTGTCATCGTCCTTGACATCGTCTTCGTCATCGTCCTTATCATCGTCCTTGTCATCGTCCTTGTCATCGTCCTTGTCATCGTCCTCGTCATCGTCCTCGTCATCGTCCTCGTCATCGTCCTTGTCATCGTCCTGACCTTTACCATTCCCTTTTTTGGTTATATTTTGTTGTTGTTTTCTTTGTTTATTTTTCGTTTTTTGTTTTTTTTGTTTTTATTGGGTTTTTTGTTGGGGGGGGGGGGGGGGGGGATCACCTATTGTCACCATCCATTGTTACATGCTATTTTCAGGCTTAGTAGCAGCTAGTCACCATAACTTTACACTAAAATCAAACCCACCTGAAGCTTTGTCAAAAACTTGCCAATAGCAGGTTTTCCAACTGAAAGTATTTTGGCTCGGTCCAAAACTACTTTCAAATCCGGCTTTTGATCTTCACCAAAAGTTTTTTCAATGGTGACAAGACCTTGTCCGGCTTCCAACAGCACCCGCAGGATGACAAACCTGGCATTCATATGGGCCTGAAACACACAGACAGAAGATAGGAGATTAAGGAAGAGGATAGAAATGTGCAATAAATAAATGAAAATAGAATTTTTATATAGGATGGAAAATATTTACGAATCAATAGAAAAATGAATGAATAAATGAAAATTTATAGAGAGAAAGCCTTTAAAGTTCATTTCAATGGTGACATTCCCCCAAGGTTGCACCTGTCCAACTCACCTGCCTCCACTGACAGGTGTCAGGGGAATAGAATTCCAGGGCCAGGATCCCAGCCCGCACCATGTTCAACCAGTTGACGTAGATTATGTCGTCAGCATCATCTTCAGTGTGGCCAAAGATGCTTCATAACCAAGAAATAAAACCAGATTAATCTAAATTGATAAATTATAAAAAGAGTCTCAAGAATACTTAAATTGTATTTTAGAAATAAAATAATTATTAATCTCACATTTGTGCTCAGGAAAATGAACTTCTCTTAGAGACAAGGGATGCAATAATTTATAGTGAGGAAATGTTACTTCATAGATTGTATCTGTTTAAATTCATCTCTAAAATTTACTATGTCTCTTACGTCAAAACATCTGACATAAGGCACAGGTAAATCCCAACGCATTCTGCTCTGCATTCCTCATATGTTGAAGCAATGGTGGAGAATTTGCTGTCCCATGTTTCACCTGGTTTGTACCAAGAGTTTATCTGAGCAGAATAAAGAAAAAAATCTTCTGAATCACAGCAATCATTTGTTTTTTCCACAAACAACGAAATCCTCTTAATAAAAAGATTCAATTCTCCTCCTGCGAACTGTATGCGGGTACTCCCAAGTTGTTAGATAAATAACACTAGGTCTTTTAGTGAGACTTAAAGGGGAGCGCAATCTGAGTGACTTATTCAAAAAGAAAAAAATGGTTTCAAAGAGTATTTTGATTCGTCTTAAATAACCAAGTTGACTTGAAAGGAGAAAAATTAAGGCCTCAACAAATAATCCAATCAAAATTACACCAACTTCAAATTAAAAAAAAATATATTCTATTATTCTCGTCAATAATTAATGTCATGCCACCTCAAATGAAAAAATATGAGAGCTTCTGTAAATAGAGAATATTTCCATAACCTGTGAGATTTTAGTCTTCCTTCTACAAATTTGGCTTTTTTTGTTTGTTTGTTTTGTTTTTTGTTGTTTTTTGGGAGTTTTGTTTGGGGGGGGGGGATGGTTTTTTTTTTGTTTTGTTTGTTTGTTTGTTTGTTGGTTTTTTTGTTTTTATTTTTTGTTTTTTGGTTTGGGGGGGGGGGGGAGGAGGGTACAACTTGTTAAAACATAAGGCAATGATAGATGTTTTCTGGTTTTCATATATACATTACCTTCCCCTCTGTATCTGGATAAGACACACCATCTTTGTCAAAATTCAGCTTGCCATTTTCATCCTAAAAGAAATGTATAGACAGAAGAGGTATGTATATAGTAAGGAGAAAATAAAACCCACAAAATGGGCAGGCTGCAACTTGACTCATATGTCAGACTACCAAATTACAAATTATGAGTGGGGATCCTGGGATTTACTTAGAGTTGTAAATAAAAAAAAGTATAGAAATTACACTGACCCTGCTCATCGACAGTCATCACCATTCTCTAAGTGCTTTATAATATCATACCTATGGCAGACAACCAATACACAACACATGAGACAATACAAATTGCCAGTTGGGCATGTCACATTGTCACTAACCAGGGGCACCTCCCAGCTTTACATCCATCTTTGACAGGAAGAGTAAAGTGCCTTACAATGTCAATGGCCAGTGGCTAAACATGATACAGCCAAGCCGGGGGACTGATCTTATGTGTCACCCTTCCAAATACTGGCCATGCTAGAGATAGCTTGACTCTTGCATTTTAGCGAGTCATGTTAATCATTGAGCCATCAACGTCACTACCATTCGTGTCACCCATACAGATAGAAGCCAGCTCAATGCTGATCTACTTTTGAATTTAATAAGATGTGATCACCTTTTGGACACTGACACCCATCACTGAAACGAACAACTCTTACAAGAAAAAAAACATTGATTCTCTTTTTCCCTCATAACACTAAAAAAGACAAGCAAATGTAATATCTTAAAAATAAAAATCTTGTCCAGGCAATGATTTGTCTAGAGAAAATAATGATAAAAAAAAGTTTTGCGCTTTCCTAGGTGATCAGTGAAATCACCTTGAACAAGATACCAGATAGCCCAAAGTTACTTTACTTGCACACCAAGAGAGATGGGTTCATAAATTGGCCATTGATATCCATCCCTATCATCAAACTTTATTCCCGTGGTCATGGTTTCTAAAGATGGCATCTATTACAAATTTCCGACTGTCTGTCTGTCTGTGTGTTACCAAATTCCTCTGCCCAGAGACAACGATTAAGATGTCAAATCAAAGCTCTCACTCTGAGAAATGTCTATGGGTATTTTCATCTTAATTACTACAAGGATAACTTCACAAATCAATATTTTCCATTTAAGTAGGGACAAAGAGACATTACCTCGCGGCCATTTAGTCACTACGAGACGTGACTCGCGCGCACACAAACAAGAGAGAGAACTTGGAGGGGAACTCAAGGGAGGGGGGGGGGGGGATGGGGTTCACCTGGTATTTGGGTGACGAGCCCTCGGCTGGTGGGGAATGGCTGAACTGGGGGGGGGGAATCAAGCGGTTGGTAGTGAACCTATTGTCTTTTATCTTGGGTAATGAGTTGTAGTAACGGGTTTACTCGCCGCCATTTGTGAATCGCGACGTCTTGCTTGCACCTGTTTGGCGACAGGCATTAGGAGCTTTTGTTTGCGTTGTCACGTTCGTGGCGAGCGGTGGGACTGTGCTTTTTTACCTGGACAGGGAGGGGGAGACGGGGTGGGTAATAATTGAGCAGAAGTAAGATGGAAAAAGAATAGAGGACATGTGCAATATTATTACTGATCGGGTGATGATGGATAGAAGACTTTTGGATTTTCTCTGCTGAGCAATCTTCGCAAATAAGGTCTCGTATCAAAACTCTCACTTCAAGATTTCATTATGGATAACTTACAAATATTTCCCCCCACGTTTGTAGCATAGTAGAGAGACAATGGATAAGACGCTGCGTGACAAGAGGCTGCTGGTGACTTCGATGAAGGCAGGGGGGTGAGTGGGGGTGGGGGTGATTTGGAGGAATTGCGGCATGAGGGAAAATCAGAACATAGTTTAGAGTTAAGCAGCCAAGGCTGCTACGGGTTTCTTGTTTTACAAATTTGCTCTTTTCTTCTCAAAATTTGTCAACAGAAAAAAAAAAAAAAAAAAAAAAATATTGTGAAAGCTTTGACGGCTCTCCACAAAATTTTAACTTTCACCTCCATGAAAAGTTTTCCACTGCCATGTCCTAGGAGTTCGTGCAGTCCTACTTGGACCTCAAAGGAAGGAATCTTGTACTTGATATACAAGTCCTAAAAGGCAAAAGGAAAGAACAATGAGTGCATAAATAACACAAGTCAAAACATTTCAAACAAATTAGAATAAATTAAAAGGTCATTTGGTGGGAAAAATACCCTCTCACAAAAGTTAAATACAAACATACACACATTTTTGTGTTATGATCCAGGAAAACCTAAAGCTTGCAACCAATCTTTATATACTCAATCTGTTTGATAAAATTTTAAGTTTATAAGAAAAGCTGTAGACTCGATATTTCTACAGGTTTTTCAAATACCTTATCTTCATCTCCAAGAAATGTGACTTTGGTATCCTTATAACCCGAGGTCAGAACATTTCCAAGTGAGACATTCTTAAAACCCTCAGACTGACGAATGTCATCATCTGTAAAGAGAGCACAGAGAAGTACAAGAACAATTAAAAAATTGACATATGTCAACAATACACATCATTATAACATTTTATGAAGTATTATCATTATTGCTTTTATAATAACTGACTTATTCATACTCACACTCACTTCACAAATGAGTGGAGCACGGATTTTATGGAAGTAAATGAAGAGGCAACCAGAAAAAAATTAAATCAATTTGTTTTGGTTTTATTTACAACATAATTTTTCCTTTAGCATATGCTTGATTTGCCCAATTTTTTTTTCTATAATTAAAAAGGGTCCCTTTTTATTCACAATGATTAATTCTTTCAAATGCAGTTTTAGTGAAATACACACCAGTGACAAAAGAGAGATAACTCACCATTAATTATTAACAAATAAATTAGCAGTAGCAGATTTTACAAGTGGGTTTGTCAGTAAACTGAATGTGTCACTCACAGTTTGGAATGTTGATACCAGCCGGAATTCCACTTCCACCGAAGCTGAGAACATCCAGTGAGGTGAAATCTGGTCGCAAAAACTTGTCTTTCTCAAATTCAGCTGGCCAAGGTAGATGGGTCAAAAGTTTCTCTGCATTGTCCACCAGCTTTGCAAATTTTGCTGACATCTCCTTGTTGACAACTGCCACAAAACCTGTGAATTGAAACATTATTCATCGTAATACACTGAGAGTTAAAAACTAAATGAAAAAGAAAAAATTAACTAGCTAATTTAGCTTTCAATGGACTGACACAAAATTTGAGAATGCATACCTAGACATGGGCCTCAACAACTTTGGAAAAAGGGAGGAAACTTTGCATGAGAAACCTCCATATTTTTTTACTCTTAGTTTCTTAGGGCATTAGGGTGTCGTGCATTTAAATGCAAGCAAGGATGACTTGTATGTTTTACAATCTATAGCCTGGTCAAATTTTCATCAAACTGTGTAAAGGTTTTAAATGCAAATTTGAAAGCTTTAAAGGAGAATACAAGATCCCTCTTGAAAGACCAGTTGGTTTTAACTCAGTGGCATGTCAAGTTTCACAATTTCCCAGAGGAGAAGTAGCAAAGTTTGACGTGTCAAAAACATTATAAAGGTTGGTTGAAAAAGAAATAAAGATTGATTTTAATACTGCCATTGGGGTATTAACATTCTAAATCAAATGTCCTAAAAGTTCTATTTGTTGCAATGGCCCTCCAAGCTGAAAACTGCTAAATCCTTTGAAAGTGGTATTTAAAAAGAAAACAAACTAGGGTTTATTCAATTATGAGGTTAATGTACAAAAAACAGCCTGGTGTAAATCAGCTCATTGGTCTTTCTTAACGAGCAGATACCACCCAAGGCAACAGCAACTATTGTTTGGCTCAAGATCAAGTTATACCACTTATGTATTGCACAATACACCACACAAGATTAGGCAAGGTTGACTGATCATCTGCCTGTCTTCATTTCTTATGATCCAGAGTTTTTCTCAGCTCCTTGGAGCTGGGTCCTGACACTGCTAAGTTGGTATGAAGGGATAGGGATAACAAAACAAATGTACAAAAAGAAATTTTTCTCCAAAATAATGCAAGTCAAGGCAATTTCATGACTCACCTTCAAATTCACCTCTGACACCAAAGGGATCTCTGTACGACTCGATGAAGCCAATGTATCTGTCCATTTTAAGGAGGAAACACAAGAGAATTTCAAAAAATGTCGAATACGGCTTTGTGGATAACTTTACTGAAGCTTCATACATCATTTTATTCTAAAAATGGGCATAAGCCAGTCCTCTATAAATCTATGAAAAATACCAGTTCCCATCTCTTTTACAATCAAATCTGATTTTTTAAAAGAGGAACGCAATGCATGAATATTAATCTTGTTCATTTCTGTAATTTATTGAAGACCTCTACTTTTTTCGTCAATTAATACTCACGTCTCAACAATGGGACCTTGATTTTTAATCCAGTGTCTGGAACCATCCTTGTGGCATGAAATTGACCCTGTCTTGAAGCTTTCTACGTATTCGGAAAGCATGTCCTTCTCAACATCCCTTGAGACATAAGGCTGTTATAGAAATATGAAAATAATTTGATTGTTAAAAGGAGGAAACTTAAATATATAAAAAGTCAGCTCAATGCTTTTGACAGTCTTAAGTAAATCAATAACATTCGCTTGATAAATGAAAAGCTTAGGTCTACAAAATGAAACAATTTGAAGTGATCTTGAAATTTTTATGATTATCTTTTAAAACAGTATCTTGAATTAGAGGCCTTCCATTTAAGAAGGCCATTAATATTTCATTAAACCCAACAAGAGCTAACAGAAGAGCTGAAACAAACAATTGACTAAATTAATATGAGTTGTGCAGACAGTGTTAAAGCGTTCAAAGTTTAAATCAATTAAACAATTACAACATTTGTACATGAAGTTCAAAGTGTGAAAAGCAAATTGATTTAAGGTTTGACAAAATTTTGGGCAGATAAAGATCTGTTATTCCTGGACCCTTGCTTAGTTTGTATGGATTGTGAAGAAACTACTAACTTTGGCTTTTTCCAGCTCCTCCAATGCCAGCTTCATGAGGGAGCTGTAGTCTCCTCGTGTCACTTTGAAATGGATTGGAGTTGTGTGGTCTTTGGGGGTGAAGGTGAAGTCACCTAAAATCTTGCCTCCAGAAAAACCTGGAACAGTGCCAGCTGAGCAAACAATCAAACAAAATCAAAACAACAAAAATAGATTAATAGTCCTTCAATGCTTTTCAAAACTTAAATGGACAACATCTATATTTTGTCTTTATTCAATAGCACTTGCCCAAATCTAGTTTAAGAGTAGAGGAAATTTTTAAAAAGTTATAAGCTCAAAAGTTTAAAAATTCCTACTTTGGAAATCAACAAAAATAAAATTGCCCCAAAGGCTTCCTGAGCATAGACTCTCCAAACAGCAAACTAGGCTCATCAACAACACTAATTTTTCTTTTTTGTTTTGTTATCCATATCCCTTCATACCACCTAAGCAGTGTTGGGACCCAGCTCCAAGGAGCCGGGAAGAACTTTGGATCACAAGAAATGAAGACAGGCGAGGATCAGTCCTACTGTACTTGTGCAAATAGTGATAGATGCAAAATATGCAGTCCCATCAGATTAATCAATCTTACAACTTGTAAACAATCTTGAAATTTGAGGATCATGCTCACATCAAGAATTCTTTGATAAAAGCATTAACAATCAAAAGGAAAAAAAAAAGAAGAAAAGAATGGCACCAAACAACTGACCGTTTTGGTTTTGGCTTATAATTTTTAAGGCACACTTTTTCTCCTTATCCCATCTCCCTCCCTTCCCTCTCTGAACCCAACCTTTAAACTGATCTTACCAGATTCAAGAGAGGAAGCCAACCTGACTTCATAAGCAGCTGTATTCCCACTTGGGTCTTGGATTTTGAACAGGCGAGTGTTGTATGGGCTGATTTCCTAACAATTGAAAATTAAGTTCTTTTTTACTTTATTCAAATGTAGAAAATCTTGGTGCTTTATTTACTCAGTTCTATTATTTTTTAGTCAATTTGGTCGGTCATCTATTGGAATAACAGGAAAACTGTCGTATGTCAACAACACTACTTTTCAGAAGGAGTAAAAGAACAAGATTATTTTGACTGATACATTAACATACTATATATTTTAAATATCAAATGGATGGAAAAAAGGAAATAAATATTCCTATAGCATAAAGCTAGTTAGATCTAGATCCGCAAAGGGAAATAATTGCAGTATAGCCAATAATAAAATTTCTAAGAAATTGATATACGAAAGTTTTCCTGGACTGTTATCATTATTATTATTATCATTGGAGGTTTAAGGGCCCCACAACACATGAGAGTCATAAAAGAGCCAAGAGGAAAGTTTGAAGATAGAAAAAAAAAACATTTCTCAAAATCAACACCACAGAAAGATGACTTACAATGACACAAAATATCTTTTCTTATAAAAATAACCAATGCAATGGCCATCACTCATGACAGCATAATGGTTCAGGAAGACCAAAGATCTTTAAACCCATTTTGTGTACAAAAGTGCTCAGTACGTTTAACTTGTGACCCTGTGGTTATGTACCAAAATGCATGAAACAAGGGATGACCACTGAGTTTGCAAACAAGACAACAAACACAGGACATCACAGAAAAGGGGAAAAAGTAAGACAATAAAACAACTTATCATATAAGACAGCTTTTTACTTCATAAAAAGCAACTTTGTCGGTACATACCAGCTAAACTAACCAAAAATACCTCACATATGAAACAAAATGAAATTGCAACCAATGAACATGTTACAACGAAAATCTACAAAAAGCAATAATAAATAAGAATATCTTCACTAAAAGTTGGAAAAAAATCAGCTTTATTGGTTGACAGACTGCAATACAGAATCATGGCAGATGGTATAAAAGTCCTCTTTGCGGATCCAAGTTGAAGTGTTAATGGGCTATTCAAACAGTGTGAGAATAATCTGACATTGCTCAGGAGGAATCCCTCAGATATGCGTGAGTAATTTTTTTCTTTCAATTCAGGAAGACTTTCAAGAGCTAGCCAAGCATAAATTTTCATTCATAAGGCATTGTAAAGACTGAATTGTGAAAATTGTGTTCAACATTACCTTTGATACCATAAACTCCTGTGCAATCTTTGCATCATTTTCATCACAATTTGCAGAGTAATACGATGAGGTACCCTGAGAGTTTGAAAAAAAACTAATCAATGTTATTGATTGAAAAAGGATAAAATAAATACATGAAGAAAAGTTAATTCAGAGAGTTTTCTCGATTTAGATATTTTAAGCCCTTTATCTTAACTATTAACTCTCATCAACATCTACAGAGTGAAAAATTAACTCCTTTTGGAGGAGTTCTTTCAGTCTGTTTAAATTTACCTTGGATAAAATAAATATACCAATAAAAGGAAAGCACACATTGTGATAAGAGGGTGCGGTTGCAATTTTTTAATTTAAATAACTTTTCCTCTTCATATCTATTATAAATTTTCCGACTGTCCGTCTGTCTGTGTGTTACCGAACTCCTCCGCCCATAGACAACAGATTTTGACAATTAAGATGTCAAATTAAAGCTCTCACTCCGAGGAATGTCTATGGGTATTTTCATTTTAATTATAACAAGGATAACGTCACAAATTAATATTTTAAATCTGAGTATCGGAAAGAGAATAAACCCTTCGCGGCCTTTGGAAGTCACCGCGAGACGTGACGCGCGCACACGAACGAGAGAGAGGCGACACAACACGACTCTCGCTAGCACCCGAACGAGAGAGAGAGGCGGCACGTCACGACTTGGAGGGGGAAAAGGGAGGAGGGAGGAGGAGCTGCCGGTGGAGTGGGAGGCAGGCGCAGCTGAAA
>JBCIKM010505576.1:0-10046 GCA_039654465.1 Melibe viridis | reverse complement strand
ACTTTCCTCTGGGCTCCTCTATGACCCTCGTGTGTCGTGGGGCCCTAAAACCTCCAATAAACAAACAAACAAATCTCCTGGATGCAGGCAACATTGTCTCTCAATCCGGAAAATTCTAAGACACCCAAAAGGTGGCTTCTATTTCTATGTTCATTGTCTGATATCGTATAGTGAAGTGCTTAGAGTATGATGGTGACTGTGGGTACGCACTTACTAATGCTAAACATATTTGATATCTAATTACGCTGCACTGCAATGGATCTGCTCACAACAATTAATTCTCCTGATTGATGACTGAAAGTGTGGTGAAATACATTGGTTCTCACTCAATCTGCTAACTTTTAACCAAATTTTTGATGAAAAATTTCTACAGAACAGCTAAAATCTGTATAATTTATAAGCTCTATTTGGTGTAAAATATCTCTTCTGGATTGCATTTTCCATCCTTTAAATATGTTTGAGTTAATGGTGGTGGCCGGTGTGGCTTGTATCCAAATGGATATAATTATAATACAATGGATGACTTGAGCAAAAATGAGTGCCAAGTTTCTCTGTTCAGTCTTTTGTTCTGGCCATTGGAGTTTTGCTCGTGGATAAGGCACTTTACATTTACAGCTCTCATTTCATCATGTTTACATGTGAAAAGAACATTGCTTGCAATAATGCACTTTAGCTGATGCTTACGCTGCCAAAGGCTCCTTTTGGATACACCTAATACTCAAATTTCCTTTTAAGATGAAATAAAGAGAATTTTTTTCATTGCTTTATTTAAAAACAACATTACAAATAAAGTTGATAAAGGACTGGCTGGAATATAGACAGTGAAGTGAAAAGATATTTATTTCACTTTTATTTGGCACTGGCTGAAATAAAACAGCATTTTAATAAATCTGTGCATCATATTTAGTTGTGAAATGCAAGGAGTGACTTTGAAACATTCTAAAACATCCATCAACAGCGACGTTGGACAGCATCTAACTACTCGACACCAGAAAGGATGGCATCTGTTAATCCATTGGTCTTTGCTATCCAATCTAACTTGCGTCTGTAGATAGTGAGATCATCCATGAACCATGGAATGCGAGTTTTGTCTAGCTGAGCAATTTCTAGCACAGCTTGACGATCAACATCTTCCCATGAAACTTTGCCAAGGCGCACCAGCAAATGGAAATCCAAAATACGTCTTCGCTTGAGGAGCTGTAGAGCACCCTCTAAGTACACCTGGTCTTTACAGAAGCTTCCTGTAAAAAGAAAAGAGATACAACCAAAAGCACTGGTCAAACTTGAAGGAAAATGTAAACCTGAAGATATTTTAATACTTGCTGTTATTTTCTTAGAACCCTACTGAAATACTTTGAGTCTTTATGAAAATAAGAACTTGAACTTGAAGAGGGAGGAAAGCCCCTCAATGATGCCAGTTACTGCAGTTGTTTACAAGCTGATCACAACAACAGTAATTCAATGTTATTAACCCTAGTACTGTGTGAACTGAATAGCTGCATGCCAATTGTGCGGCAAGTGTCCTTAAGTTGGCTCCTGCTGGCTTGCCGGTCAGCAAGTGAGAGTTCATATCTGTATAGACTCCAAAGAGAAAGTGGTTTTGACTATTTGCTCTAATTGTGAGAGAATTTTTCATTGACCCTCTTCCTCAAAACTCTAAATTTTGATAGGAAAACACTTCTCCTTCTCATCAAGTAAGAGAGTTTCAGAAACGGAATAAGAGATGTTCAAGTTTAGTAAGTAGCTTAATACCTGAAAACTGATGTTTTGACCCAGAAATTGATATTCAGAACACTCCCCAGCTCTTTTAGTCTGATGACTAACTATTGTTCTTAAAATTTCCCACTTTTTCAGATGATAAGGTCCTTTAAAATTGAATAAAGAGTTATACCGCTGCCATCCAGTCATCAAAGACAAACCCCCCAGTGTAACATGCATTCAACAATAATGACAGCATTCTAAATTAAAACATTAAAACATTTTTCTTTTACAAAGTTACAATCAGTCTTCCTATTTTAGCACAGGTTTCCCATTGAAGAGAATTTGGCTTTTAAGTTTTTGTCTCTTTGTGGAGCACCACGGGTAACAAATTGCATTCTCTCAAAAAGAAAAAAAATTCAATAATTGGGGTGAAAGAGTCTGACTCCAAGATGATTACGGCACCACATAAGTCTTACCTGGTCTGGAGGTGTCCACCTGGCCTCGCTTAGCTCGTAAGCAGTAATCCCATCGTACATCTGCGCTGCTCACAAACTGTCCTAGATGATGGAACAGATCTTTGAAGGACAGTTTGGCAGCCATGAAGGTGGTGTAATACAGGAGTGCAGCCCTCCACAGAAAAGGCTTATCTCTGAACAACACGCTGTGAAGCGATGCCAAACCTTCTTCTGTGGGGTTGATGGGGCCCATACCAAGCTCTCGGCGCACGCGGTTGCTCTGCCAAGGTTGGTGCTTGATGTTGCAGCTACGAAGGTAGTGGGTGCCTGCATTGGTGGGATGTGAACAAAATTCTGTCAATGTCAATCTCAATTGAAACTGCATGGCTGAACCAAAATTTTCACTTCAACAAGAATGAATAATAAAAAAAAAAAATAGACAGACACACTAAGAATTATTAGGCAAAAAGCTGTTATGCTTTATTTTTAATTTATGGTTTATCTAACAGAATGCTTCTTCTATATCAAGAATTTGAAGAGATTTTTTTTCTTTACTAAAAAAACCCACAACATCTTTCATTGATGGGTATATAAAAGTAAAAGGAATATTTTAATATTAAAACTGATATTACCCTTTATTCTGAAATGGTTCCAGATGAGAAATGAAATATTTTCATCACAAACTTTTTGTAAGATATTTCAAACAACATCAAGTGTAGGGGAAAAAAAGGAGATAAAGGACTAGTAGAATTTATTCTTCTGACTTCAGTTTTATTTTAATGCCCATTTGGGAAGTGTTCAGCCATGCTGACAGTGAAATTATACCACTCATGTACTGACATACATGTGTCCTTGATGGCTCAGTGGTTAACATAGCTCTTCTAATGAGAGTTAAGCAATCACAACCTTGTCTCTGTCCAAAGTATTGTAAAGTGCCTTGTCTCATCATGTGTTACATGTTAGTCGCCTGCCAGGGATATGGTATTGCGCTTAAGTATAGTGTTGACAGTGAATAAGTGCCATATATTTGTCCATATTTTTTATTCATTTATTTACTAGAGGCTAGGGGAAGAGTAAGTTGATGGGATTACTTCACCCTGCATCCCATTGTTGACAATCATGCAATTCCTCCCCAAACTGATCTTTCTCAAACTCAGCCGTTGGGCTAAAGAGTTTCCCAGTGTGCTTTAAATCTCACCAATTTCATGGCGTAGTAACCCTTCGGCCCACGCCTCCCTGAGATTGACGCAGCGAACATTCAACACGGCTTTGCCTTTTGTTCTTGTCATGGACCCACGGCTCAAAAGGTCATCCCTGAGATTGACAATGATTTCCTCCTCCAACTCTTCATGACTGAGATACCTGCATGGAGCATCACATTTTTTCACTCTCAACATTTCATTTATCACATTGTGCTTCTCAGTTTTTTATATAATCTCTCAAAAATAGATAAAATAATGATGGTGCTAATCAATCTAATTTTAATTTTGATATCTGCAAGATTGTCAAAATGGGCTAAATTTTCATTTTCTTCTTTCATGAAGGCAAGATACCCACCAGAAGGAAAATTGCTTTTGAATAAGGTTTAACTCTTGATACCATGACCAAAAAAAAAAAAAAAGGCCATTAAAGATATTCCATAAACTGTTTGAATGAAGGTGGGCGGGTAGGTTTGACCAAAGGAGATAGAGGGAATAGAAGGAGATGATTGGCGGGAGCAAGGAGATACCACCTGTCGAACAGTAAGTGGTTTTTTTGTGACTCATAACTTGTGTAATCTAAAATTTTCGTTTGTATAACATGCTGCCGGAGATTGCAACAGTTTGATTAGAAAAATATTACATCCAAGACCAACTCTTCATAAAGTGTTGTTTTAATTTAAGAGTTTGTGAAATTTCTCATTAAATCCATAAATTTATGAAGAAAAAAACCCTGGAATCCTGGAGTAGCATTTTGGATTCACGTTAGTTTCAGATTAAGATTTTTTTGACTGACCGTTTGAGAGCAATTGTGCCTCTTTGCATCAATGAAGTTTTTTAGAATTTATACAAAATTAGGAGCGAACATAAAGGTAATAAAATAATGATAAAAAATAATACTTAAAATTTTGTTGTTAAACACCAAAGTACCTGGAGGGTCAAGTGGCATAAATATGTTATGGGATGTTTTTCCCTTTCAATGAAAAAGTTGATAATTTTAATAAGATTTACCGTGTTGAAAATGAGTAAAGCAAGTAACTTTGAGTCTTTAAGAAAATTTTTGTCCCTTAATATACATTTCAAATAGAAATACAGGGTGTCCAATAAAGAATTGAAATAGCTAACTAAATGCAATAGATTAAAACATCCTGTTTGCCACAAAATTTTTCAAAATTATTCAGGTTTTGATGATAATAAGTATTAAAAAAATATAGCAACCCGTTTTCTAAAGTTTGTGAAGAGTGGTTAAAATTGAAAGAACTGATTGGACAAGAGATCACTTTGTTTTTTACTTCACCTTTTACGTAAAAAATCAATCTGGTTTATTATATCACAGAAGAATAATGTCTGACTGTATTTTTTAAAATTTTTATATTTAGTACCAGCAAAAGTTAGACAATTTTCTTAACTTTTGCAAAAAGAAACAGATGCTTTTATCTTTTTCGTTTTTTTGAAAGCTATTTCAATTCTTTATCGGGGAAAAATAAAAGGGCACCCTTTAAACTCACCGTTTGACTAGAGCATAGATCTGTGACTTAGATAGAATTTTCCCTCCTGACTCCTCCTCAAACACCTCGTAACTGCCAAAATGAGCAATTGCTTGTTCCATTATCAACACTGCCTGAAATGAAATTGAAGTTTATTACATTAAAACAGACTAGGTGGAGATAAGCAGCTCATGATAACATAAATAAAGCAGATACTTATAATGTTTTGTTTTGTAATCCTTATCCCTTCATTACGCCTAATCAGTGTCAGGACCCAGTTCCAAGGAGCCAGGAAGAACTGTGGATCATAAGAAATGAAGACAGGCAAAAGATCTGTCCACCATGCCTAATCTTGCTTGGCATAATGAGAAATCTTTCTTTCTTCCTTTATCTTTACCTTTAGTACCTTTCGGTGTAAGGTTTGATTGCGATGCGCAAACTTTTGCCACTGATCCCTATCTAGGCTCTTCCTTTTTGCACCTACAAGTTTACAACCTTTCTTTTACACTATGTCTGAGATTGCTTATTGCCACAATTTCTTTGATCTACCTCTTGGCAACTTTCCCTGCTGTTTACAATCTAAAATTTGTTTTGGGATCATGTCATTTTAAATCCTGTTAACATGATCAAACCACCGAAGTTGGTTCTTCTCTATTTTAAATGCAAGGCTTTCTTTTTTAACTTCTTCTCTAATTCTTGTGTTTCTTATCTTAACTCTCTTTGTCCTGCCTATTGATCATCTTAGAAATTTCATTTCACTTGCCTGCAATCTACTTTTATCTTTGTTATCTAAGTCCCATGTTTCACTTCAATAAATTAGAGTTGGGCAATAGATAGAATTAAATATTGATATTTTGGTTTTTGTAGTTAATTCTCTTTTTCCTATGAAAGCTTGCCCAAGCTCGCTATGCACTTCAGTTGCTTTTGAAAATCTTTGATTAATTTTTTCTTTAAGACTACAATTGGACCATATTATGACTCCTAGATATTTGCAGCTATCCACTTGTTCAAGTGTTTCTTTGTTTATTTCGATTCTATGTTCGTGGGGCTCTCCGCTGACTACCATAGATTAAATTTTCTTTACATTTATTTTGAGTCCTTTCTTTTTCAGTTCTCTATTCAGGACGTTGACGTTATACTGTAAATCTTGTTGTGTTTTACCAAATACCACCAAGTTGTCTGCAAAAGCTAACATTTTAAGTTGAACAGGTTTTTAAGTTTCCACATTCCTACATTTATTAATCTCATTCTTTTGTACTTTTTTGAAACTGAATTCATTTTTAGTTTTGTTTTCTTTGGTTCTTTCAGTGTTTGCGTTTTTAACTTTATGGATAAGTTGAACTTTCCTGTTAACGAAAAATGATCACTGTAGATTTCAGCTCCTCTTTTAACCCTAACATCATTAGTATTATAGAATAGGTTATTGGTAACAATTACATAATTGATTATTGATATTTCATCCCTTTCTTCTGTCCATTTATGTATATCTTTGTGTTTAAGGAAAGTATTGGCAATTTTAAGGTTATTGCGAATGCAGAAGTCTAGCAACAGCTCATCGTTTGGACTTTTGAACTTTCTCCTTCTCCACATATTACCCCACAATAGCTTTCCCTTTCATTTCCCATTCTAGAATTCAGATCACCTAGTATTAGTATGTCTTGGTTTGGTTTAGTGCTTTCGATTAGAGCCTTCTCTTTCTTCTTTTCATGCATCTTCATTTAGTCCATACACTACAATGATTTTGATGTTTTATGTGTAAGATCCCAATTAACTTCTAACAGAAATTCATTAACGAAGTTAAAATCTGATGTATCATAAATGCATTAGTTAGTAGTAAAGCTACACCTGCTTTTACTCTGTCAGAAGTATTAACACCCGAATACATCAATTTATGGCAACCTAAATTTTTTACTCCCTGTCCTTTTTTCTTTGTTTCAGTTACACCTAATATTTCTATTCTATTTTGTATTCCTTAGCTTTTTCTAAAAAGTCTATCTCTTTACCCCCAACTGCCTTAACATTTCACGTAGCCAAGTTCATAGTCCTTGTACATGCATGGGTCAAGTCCAGTAAGGCAGTCCTTGAGTCCCTACACCATGCCAAGGCAGGGAACACGGAGAGGATAATGAGAAGTACAAGGGGTATTACTTGATTTTAAGCCAAATAACAGTTGCTGTGTTCTTGATGGGATCTGCTCATTGAGAAAGAGCAATGAGCCAATTTACCACAGGGCAAGATACTTATAATATGCTTCTCTTTTGATTTGAAGAATAACCCCTACAAACCTGTTGGATGTATTTGTCAGATGGATCCTTGTATTTGTCTAGATCATCCGCATATCCCTTATACATAAAGCATGGGTTGTAGTTATAGTTTGCCCTCATGAAACGTTGACGCTCAGACCTTTCATTGGCTGGTTTAATGGCAACTAGCAAAGGCAGCTTCTTCTTGGCCTCATTACATTTCTCAGTGATGCCACAGGCTAAAATCTGATGACGCACAGGAGTAGCTGACAATTCGTTGAGTCTCATTGGGGAAATCAATGAATGAACTTGCAGCTTTTTCTCCTTCGACTTCTTTGGATTTAGGAGACTGCTGTCTGACATAGTTGACCTTTCTCTTTCCAAGGGAGCCAGAGTAGTGGCTGGAAGGGTGCAAACAGACTTGTTCCCTCTTGTGCTGACTGTTTTTTTCTTTTTCTTTTTACCAGGTTTCACATCTTTTATGGGAGGGCTTCTGCTTGAATCTTGTGCTTCTAGATCTGTCAAAGTAAGGCAGTGGGCACCTAGTATGTCGTTGCGTTGCCACAGTGGGGACGAGACATCCATGTTTGAAACAGACTGGCGATACCTTCGATATAACATTGTGATCCTGAAGTATAAAAAAAACACATCACTATGAAACATAATAGTCAAATATGGTAGAAACAAAAGGGCACCATTTTTCTTTCTGTTCTTTTTTTTTTTTTTCTTCCCCGCATCTCAATACAGAGTAATATCAAGTAGAATAAAACGGTAATCATGAAATCATTCTTGACTTATCATGAAACCTCTAACCTTGGAAGGTCAGTTTTGTTTTGAAAGACATCATCCTTCCTCTACATGAATATAAATTTCTATGACCATTCTGTACCATTATTCTCTGTAGTTCATCATTAAATAATACCAGACATATGTAGATTGCAGCTAAGTAGTCATAGGAAGAGGCTCTTGTCAAGGCTTTTACAAATTCCTAATAAACGATATACATAGCTTTTTGCTTCAATTTATTATCATTTTTTCACCAGCAAAATGCAAGAGGGTAAAACACTATTGTGTTAATGGGTTTTATAAGTATAATTAGTTTGCGTTTGTACATATTAAAAAAAAACCCAACCCACCAAAAAAACAAAAACAAAAAACAACAAAACAACAAAACCCTCCTCCCAAATAAAAAACCCAAAACCCAAACAATTGTATTCATCCTTTCAAGGACAGTAGAAAGGGGAGGGAGAAAGTGAAAGTATCGACTGGTGTTGTCATTCACAGAAAGGCATAAAAATTACTGCAGGAGAATTGTAGGTGTGGAAATTTGAAGAACAGAGGAGTGAAGAGCCAAATTCCAGCAATGATAAAACTGTTCCTGGCTTTTACCAGCAAATTATCATTGCTTTCTATGGCAAGTCTTTCACCAGACTTAACTCTTAAACTGTTTGGTGCCACTCACTGCGTCAAAAGGCTTTCCGCTTAACTGTTTGTAGCCGCTCACTACCTCCAAAGTAGATGCCACAATAAATTCTAACCCAGATGTTATGGGAAGAGAAGAGGAGGTGGACAAAAAACAAACAAACCATGGCACAGACACCTGCAAGATGGGCCTTACATGGAATGAGTTGGAGACAATGACCAGGACAGAGTGCAACAGAGAGCATTTGTAATTGTTAATGGCCTTTGTCCCAGCCGGGGCCATATGTCTAAGTAATTAAGTAATTGTTCAACCAGTGCATATTGCTCTATCTTAGGAGCATATCAGTGACCAGGCTACCAAACACCAAACCCAAAATCATTACAATCACTTAAAATAATGTGTTTTTCCTCTTCATTTCAAAGGAAGGCAAGATGCACAATATTCAACTCCTCCATGGTGCCTGTATGTTGCAATTTCTTTAACCCTCTTAGCCCAAATGAGCCCTGCACATATCTTCACTGCGCCCTATTATTTTTAATTGCCCATCTAAATTTTAATCACACTAAAATATATTTCAATCCCAGACTAAGAGTTAAAGACAGAAAAAAATGTGCCATTGTTCCTATGCTTGCCTCTAGGTAGACTGGTTTATCTGACCTGAACTATAAGACCTACTGTGGCGTGTTCATAGGTAGAATTACTGCAATTCCACAATCACCTTCCTGACAATTACAAAAGGTCCTACACCACTATAGTTCAATCCATTCATTGTCTTCAATTACCTTTATGTAAGTCTCTAAAATCTGCTATCCCGTAACCAAAAATGCAAAAAAAAACCCATATGCATTGAATTGACAACTTCAAACCTATCATGCAGCCATTTGACCATCCTATTGATGACAACAATGCCAAGGAGGTTTGGTAGCAAAAAGTGTGTGAGTGTCCGCCATTCCACGAAGTGTACACTTGTTTCTACAGTAACAGCACCGAATGTTATTGTGACTGCTCTCCCTTGGTAGAGAGAACGTAAAACGGTCTGAGAATATATTAATCTGCCAGTTGACGTTAGGTGCGTCCACATTGAAAACAAAACAAAACTAAAAACAAACAAACAAAAAACAAACAAAAACAAAACAAAAACAAAAATAAAACTAACAAAAAACGAAAAAACAAACAAACCCCCAAACCCCAGATAACCGCCTTTGGTGCCAAAGATGTTATAGATGCTTTCGGAGATTTCTCAGCGCAATTTTCCATCTTCATTTTTGCCTGTTTTTCGCTGTTATAAAGCACACCGTTTCTTCCAAAGATGGTTTCTTCCAATCGATGGAAATGGTAAAAGTGAATTGGGGGGAAATTACAGAGTCGGGTGGTCGTTCGGAGATCGAGCATCCGGATACAGAGCTATAATAATAATAAATAATAATAATGCACATTTATAACGCGCAAAAACTATCCCCTCCTTGGCAGCAGGCTCTAGGCGCCAAATTAAGATTAATTAAAAAAAAAATCATTGCAGTACCATAATCACATTTACA
>JBCIKM010505575.1:6122-19841 GCA_039654465.1 Melibe viridis | reverse complement strand
AAAAGTAAGACGATAGCTTCAGTGTAAAAGAAAAGAAACAGAAGTAGAAGAGCCCATCAGGGACTCCCACCAACCACAAACCTGAAGTTAAAAAAAGATTTAAAAAACTGGGCACTTGATCAATTACATAAAAAAATTATAAGCATTGAAATGGTATACACATAACATTAGTGGGTAGCTGCCATACAAAGTGGCATTTTAATGATATACATGTCATATATTTGCATATTATGGCTGTGCTCGGACCCTTCAAAGATAGAGATATCACAGAATATAACGTAATGTTTGAAAAGAAATGTATTGATTGAGAACAGTGCCCTTCTGTCTTGATTGGAACAAAAGGGGCGGAACATTCTCCTACCTCAGTAGAAGAGAATGTCAGACAATTACTTTTTAACATTTCGTAATCTTTATTAAACTCTACAGAACCCATAAATTGCAAATACATATGCACACAGACAGTTCATGGCCAAACTTAGAAGAACAGATACAATTTAAGTTTCTGTTTTACTGTGTTGTGTTTGGATTTGACTTTTTCTTTTTTTTTTTTTTTTTTTTTGGGGGGGGGGCGGGAGAAGGGGGGTCATTATGATATATTACACAACGTTTCGAAGTAATCACTCGGGCATTCACTTTGTCAATGGAGAGACTGACTACATTATCAGTATTATAAGTAAAAATTTACAATGACACCAACCTAACTGTGTACATAACAATAGGCCTTACAACTGACTTCAGATTTGCAAGAGTAGAAATGACTTCGAAACAAACTGAACCAACATAAATGTGACAATAGAAGTAGCAGATGGTCACTGCCCAACAAATTTTCTCAAACAGAGATTGAATGGTGGCAGCGTCTGACTAGATTAATAAAAAAAAAAGGTCATTTCCAGTTTTTTACATCGCAGACTTGTATTCAAATCAAAACCAAAACATTTTTGAACAGGTGGTTTTTTTTTTTAAGGGTTTATTTTTTTTTTTTTAGGTTTTTTTTTTTAGTGTTATACTTTTCCAGGTTATGATATGGCTGGACATTTAGAATGATATGAGCGGTTATGGGCAATAAACTGTGAATGTGAGTTTGAGTCTGATTCTATCTTCATGCAAATGAAGGTAAAGTGTCTTATATGGAACTGAAATTGTAGATAACACAGATGGGAAATTGTGAATACACTCATGAGAGTACTTTCTTTTCTTTTTTTCCAACCTCCTTTTCTCTCTATAACTATAACATAATTTCTCCCCCAACCCTTAATTTAATGTTAATCTGCTTCATCTTATAGACAATGTTATCCTCCTCCAAATGGTATGCAACATAATAGACGCCATGGGCATAAAAGTCGTAAAAGCGATTATATTGAAGGTTCCCTCTCACTTGGTTGAACAGCCGGCAACTATTTCCCGGAAAACTGGGATAAATTTAACTGGTCAAAGAGACAAAGGATTTTCACAGCACACTGTTTACTCTGTCCGTGATTCACTTCAAATGACCCGCAAATTTCGCAGTTGCATCTACTAAGAAGCAGCAATGAATGCAAAAGCAAGGCCTGCACAATACAAATACAATGTTTAGCAGGGAAGTGGGAATACATATCTACATCTAGTCAATTCCTACGCAAACAGTCACGACAGCTTATCAGTCATGCCCCCTAAATGCTGTGGAGGGGCAAACTACTCAGTAACGCGTGTAAACACAGAAAACAGATTCGTCTGTCTGAAAACGACTGAGAAAAAAATTACATTCCAGTTTGAACTAAAAAGAGGACTAGCTTTTGTAAGTTTTTCAAGAGTAAATAAAATAATCTCAGTGTTGATCTTTACATTCAAAGATGACTGCAAGAATTAAAATGGATGAAAATCAATTCCGAGAATATTTAATCCAAAGATGAAATTAAATAAATATCTGTTATTTATTGACACTCTGAACACTTCAAACAGTCAGTAAAAAATATGGCATGACGTAAATTCATGTGGAGAATGCAAAAAGTTAAAATCAAATAAAAATACTTTTTATCTATAATGTACGTCAAACTGGCAGTGGAAAGAAGCTGTCACTTTATAAAAACATTGAAATAAAATAAAATTAGTGTTAAATCTTTCCATTCAACTTAACCCCAATACAGTGTTATCACCAGCTATAATTTACGGCCGGATTGTCTGTTGGCCAAAGTATGGTACACTTTTTTATGCACTGATTTAGATCATTTAAAATGCTTTAATGACCGATAATTCATTGCGTCTGCAAGCAAAAGAGCTCAACTTTCATTTTCTATTTACAATTCCCCCAATGAACAAACGACCTGTGCTCTACAATCTTTTCAAGATGCCATTCAATTTTTACCCGCTCTCTTTGTGCATAGGATGTTGCTTTTACTTAAGGCTGAACGAAAAAAAAAAAACAGTTCAATGGTTGTGGATGATTAACAAATATACATGCAGACATGCAAGTATTGTGACTACTGAGAAATAACAATGTCTTCTTGATTGCTGAGCATTGCCAGACCATTGTATCTCCCCTTCAAGCCAATCACAAAGGCACTAGAATCTCGGGAAATCCTCCCAAATACATGCAGAGAGATTGCCTTACCAAAAAGACAAAGCTAGACTCTCTCAAGGTGTACCAACAGAGAACAAAAGAGGGAAAGAATGTCTTTTTGACACGTAACTTATCTACAAATGAAGAGATAAAAATCAAGTTATCAATGATTAGGCAGCCAAAAATAAGCTTAATAAAAACCCTCTAAGGTATTTTTATCTTAACAATACCTCGAAGGCAATTTACTTCAGTCTAACGCCAAAATTTTCCTCCACATTTGTGGACAGAATTACCTGGGTTTCAGGTTGTATAAATTACACCAAAGAATAACAAATTATCATGAAATCTGAACAAAAAGTAAGAAATGCAACTCTGGTAGGCTTTGTTATTGCGTAATTCTGGTGCTAAGAGTTGGGAGTTAAACTGAGAAAAAAAACATCCAAACTTTATTTAAACATCACTAAAGCTGTCACAGATCTATGTTAGTTGAACCCCTGCCAACTGATCAGCTTGGGAAACTTTCCCTTACGCAGCCTGGAATGTCATGTAGTAATGCTCAAAGTCTAGTCCCTTCCTGTTAAGAAAGGGCCGGCACAACTCCTTCTGTCTCTCCAATGATAAAAGAGCTCTGCCTTTCCGTGGCGTTCTGGATGATCTCTGCAGACAAGCCTGGGTCATTGATTCCGTACCTGTAGACATTAAATATAAAAAATATCACATCTCATATTATCTGATATGAACAATCCATTCCCTCATTTTATGGAATAAATTAAAAAATTATTTCAAGCTTCTTTTCTTGTAATATACAATGTGTTTTTCATTTTTTTTAAACTATAAAGTGTTTGAAAAGCAAAGAAACTAATGGACATAATACCCCTAGTTTTTTTTTTTGGCGAATGGTTAGAAAATTATACAAGTTTTAGTTACCAAAAGATCAAGAGAATGCAACAAGCCATTTTTTGGTTCCTATAAATTTTTGACAAGTAATGTGACAGAAAAGAGGAAATTTCACATTCACTGCCCGACCCAAAAATTATGCATCACACAAACGACACCGTTGTAGAGAGACAGCTCATTGCAATTACTTGATCTCTCTTAAAAAACAACAAAAAACAAACAAACCAGCTTGGATCATTGTAATTTTTGAAAAAAACATGAAATGTCTACTGGTTCCCAAGATATTCGAATTCTTTATCATTCAACATTAAAAACCTGAACAAAAAAACCCCCGGTGCATCACACATATGATGTTGTTGTAAAGAAATGGCCGATTGCATTTACACAATCCCCCATCAACAAAAACTTGAATACATTTCTGGTCCTTTGTATAAAAGTAGGATTCTTTATGTCCACTACTTTCTGAACTGTTCCAACTTCTTTCACATTCAATAGAATAAAAAAAATGACACTGTATTTAAAAAATAACTTTACCTTGCTTTCTTGGGATAAATTGAAAAACATCTTGACATTAAAAATGTCAGAAAATTCTACTAGACAACAGAGCAAAATGAGAAGTATATCAAAATGTTGTTCAGTACGGTAAAAAGTAAAAGTTCTTAAATTTAGTAAAAAAAAGTAAGGGTGGTAAGAGATAAAAAATTAAATAATGAAAAAGAAATTCTAAAAATCTATGATCAGAAGATGTCAGCATTGCACTGACAAACTGACAAGAGAAGTTACTGACAAGAAAAATTAATGTCTTACCAGAAAACAGACCACACATTATCATTCCAGCACCCTTCACATTTCTTGAAATACCTGCAAAAGAAAGACAGAAACAGAATTCAATTTTACAAAACAGACTCTGTTGTTTAGTATTACAATAATCGAAACTTTTTATTTACATCCAAAGGAAAACCGGAGCTTAACATAATTCCAAAGACAATACTTGATTATTCCCATGTCAATAATTTTCCCCTTTTTTTAGCCGTCACGTCCTGATTTATTTTCTCAAACAATTTCCTAAAGGATAACAAAATTTTCATCAAAATGCAAAGAGTGTTTCCACATTTTATTTGCTTTTGTACCTATACAGGGTTTATTTTAAACAGAAGAATAAAACATGGATTGAAAAATGTAAAGAAAATTTCTAATCCACAAACAGAACAGTATTCCAGCTAGCAAATAAGATGCACTGTAATTGTAAAAGCCAAAATCCATATTATAAAAGCCATTATTCCAATTTATTTATAACACCTTCATATCATCATCGTTGACTTGTTGTTACCCCACAGACAGGGACTAATCTATATATATATAAATTACTCACAAGGAATGTGGCACTTCATAATAGCAATATTAACAACTTAACACCATTACATTATAAGAACAAGGAACATTTTTGGAAAAAGTATGAAACTTGCAGCATCCCTGCAAGCCACGTATGGTATGAGTCGCTCACCAGGTGTTGATGAGGTTGTACGTGCTGGACCGCCAGAACAAGGCCTCCTCGCTTTGGCGTATGACGTCCCACAGGATCTCGCCCGTCCCCTGGCCCTGGGCTTTGTTGGTCACTGCAAACTTGCACATGTAAGGCACATCGTCAGTTGTGCCTTTCAGCAAGATGGCCACTCCACTGTACCTGGAGACACAAACACACAGACAGGATGAAAAATTGACTAACACCCCTCACTACCTGTACTAAGAAGTTGAATTTTAACGAAATTGAAAGATCCTAGGACAGCACATGACTTCAAAGAACATGTAAACAGCCACCTTGCAGACCTCCAGTTCAACCGTAAAGTGGCACCACTCACTCTACCGCACTAGAATGCCTGGGCCAAGCTACCAGAAACCACCAGGATTGATTTGACAGAATTGACACAAAAATCAAGGAGTTACTGGATGTTTGGGCCAAAACATGTCTGAGTCTGAGGGAAGGTTCCTTTTCTGACGTCTTTCTCGTGTTGCTTTTTTTTTGTGTAAGGGAGGAAGACAGTTTCTTTGTGGAAAAGTTCCTATTGATTACAGTAGTTATATCCGTCCCCATGTTTCTTTCTAGTTTCTTGACCACATTCACCACCCTACCACAGCATCAGTCCACAAGTTATCAATTCTTTTTAGTTTGTTATTTTATTAGTGATTTTAATGCGCCCAAACACAAGAGACTCCTAGAGGGACCCAGAGGAAAGTAAAAGGATAGAATTTGTGATTAGACAGAATTAGTCAAACCACACCCAGCAGAACGATGATTCGCACTAAAAACTAAATGTTATAATCTCTAAAAAAGCAAATCAAAGCCACAGAGAATTTTTTTACAATGACAATAAATATATTCTCTTCAAAAAGAAAATGAACAATGGCCACGACCCTTTAGAGCATAGTAATGGTTCTCAAGAACCAAGGATCTTTAAACCCCCATTATGTAAAATAAAAAACAAACTCATATTCATATGTCGAACTTCTTGGGTCAAGTCAGAAACTAAATACAAGCCCACCTCCTGATGTGCTGTCTTTCTCCTGATGCTTAATTACACAGCTTATAGTGTCACCGTCGACAGTTAGTAAAGTAAGAGCTGAATTTTAGAGCGCTTACATCAAACCCACAATTCCGGTCATGGGAGCAAATTTAGGCTGTAGGCAGTAGTACTCGTGGCTGTTTTTAATAAGTGCATCTTTGCATCAGGGTATCTAGAGCAAGTTAATCAATATTTGTACACAGATTATGATTATGGTGATAGGTGCGCAATATCTCATACTTAATTAACCCTCTCAATCCCATGAGCCATCATTGTGAATTGAATAATTTGTATTTTTTATATCATGGGATAATGATAATAATAATAATAATAATAATAATAATAATAATAATAATAATAAATAACAACAAGAGCAACAACAATAATAATAATAATAATAATAATAATAGTAATAATAATAACAACAATAATAATAATTTTAATAGTAATAATAATAATAATAATAATAATAATAATAATAATAATAATAATAATAAGAGTGCAGTTTGTCTCTAAAGGGCCTGTATCCGCCAAGGCAGCTTGAGGCCCATAAAGTCATAATTGCAAGTTTAATTTCATAAAACATATTCCATCAATACACTATAACCTTAATTCCTGTTCCAATATACTGTCTAGATGAGAAACTTTCTCTCTGTCTCTCTCTCCCCCTCCCACCCTCTCTCTCTGTCTCTCTCTCCCCTTCCCTCCTTCAATGTATCTCAATCCCTCCAACCCATCTTTCTCTATCTTATAAATATACCATGTTTAGGCTGTGGATGGTGGTACTGCAATAGAAAGATTCAGCATCAACTAGCGTGACGCAGCTTGTATCATTCAAGAAGGTTACAGCCAACACTATTGAAACCATCTGGTCTTCTTAGCTGTTGTTGCCATCACCTTTAAACTATTTATGGATAAACCTTATTAATGATTAATGATTCTATTGAAGAAAATATTACCTACTCGACAGACCAGCAGGTCAAAAATAAAAAGACCTTGTTAATGTGCTGGAAAACTAGATGTCAGGTGTATGTATCTCAGAAATAAAAGGTTTTATAGCATTCAACCATAAGAATATTTGTTGTGAGCCTTTTTTCTTTAGCAAAGAGATAGGCTTTTCTGATTCGGAGAATTTTTTGACAAAGAAAAAAACGGATTGAATTTATGGATGCATGAGTCCAAGTACAATTTGATGGTGTGCACTCACGTTTCAGACAAGTAAATAGCATGAATGTCTCTGGCAATGTCCGACAGGTAGGACTCGGATAAAGTTTTCTGGAATGACCTGAAAGATTTGAAAAAAAAAAATCAACAAAAAAAATATTAGTTATCAATAAAGAAAAAGAAACAATTATCCTGTTTATCTAATTGCTAAACTTTCTTGTAGTTGGCAAAGATTCCAATGCCTGAGCAAACTATTCAGATTCTTGTTTGAAAAGTTTTAATTGCATAATGCAAAGCATTGCCATACATTGACATACTTTTCATTGCCAAGCAAATAGAGAAAACAATCTTTTGAAGCGTAAACTGAGGTCCACTTATTACGTCAAAATCGTCCCAAGCCGAATTTCTACATCATCATAATAATAATGACATTGCTGTAGAAAAATGGTTCGTTCAATCTTCTTCAAATGTCAAAACCTCGACTAGTTGTCAAAGCTGCTGCAAAAAAAGAGAGATTTCAATCTTTATTTGTTTGTCAGTTGTTTAAATGTTTAATAAGGGGCTGAAAAAAGGCATAATTTCCTGAGGTCATGATCTGTTTTTATATAAACAGCTGTTCCAAACACAATTGAGCATGGTTTTTGCTGAAATTTTACGCTACTACACAAATATAGTACGTTGTGTTTTTAGCATCATAAATTTCATTCCAATAGAGTACATGTTTACAGATATATACGTCTTTAAAGTTTGGGAAGGGGGGGGGGGGGGTTGGCCTTCTCCGATATATGAATGACATAATGGCAATAAGAAAAAATGGTGTCGACACAGTGTTCAGAGGAGTCAAAGCCAAAGGAAAGACGGCTCAGTTGGTAGGGTAGGTCCACTGTCCTGGAGATGACCAAGCAATGAGCACTAAAGGCAGGCCCCGGGTTTGAATCCCTCCTTAGAAGACTCAAAACTTTCTGAGGTTTTTTTTTTCCATTCTTTCTATGGCTTAGACTCTTCTCGGCCCTGTATCTCTAACATTTTCTCTTATTGTCATCTTTTTTTCAGTGTCCACTCCTACTCTATTCTAAATGACAAAATCAAATTTGAATACTTTTTTTGTTCAAATAATAAGCATCTCAGTAAAACTCGATACTGGTTAAATAGAAAGTTCAGGAGTCTTTAGAGATCATGCCTAATTAATAGTGTTGGAAGCAACTCACAACATAACAATTTAGCAGGTCAGCATTCCTTGACTAATTAATGTTCTTTGAAGTAACTGACAACTTACTGATTAAGCAGGGCAGTAACCCTTGACTAATCAATGTTCTTTGAAGTAACTGACAACATACTAATTCAGCAGGGCAAGAACCCTTGACTAATTAATGTTCTTTGAAGTAACAAACAACATACCGATTTAGCAGAGCCGTTAATTTCTCCACGTCTATCCCATCCAAGGAGACGTATTTATGTATGGCCTCCGTGGCTCGGAAAAAAGTACCAGAACCTGCAAAGACAAACCGGTTGGTCACTGACTCGGGTTGTAAAAGGAGTGCCAGTAGGCAAAATGTCCAAAAAGAGTAATAATATTAGATGATATTTTTATCATTATAGCACCTATCCATGGTCTTCACGATACTCTTCGCGCTTCACAATACCATATCCCTGGCAGACAATAAACATATAGCATATATGATGAAACATGCAGCCTGTTAGGCGTGTTATATTGCTTTGGACAGAGAGACAGCATTGACTACAACCAGGGGGATCTCCAAGCTTTACATCAATCTCCGATACGAGAGTAGACAACAACACCACGCAACATGATGCTAACACATCTTTTGGTTTCGGACACCAGAAAGTTAAATTTATCAACGGACTGTGAATGCTGCTCACAGTCGGTTTGTAAATGAAATCTATCAGCGCCAAAAAGATACGTCAGCTTATTGTCAGCGTCTACTCTGTATGGACTAAGACTAAGAGTAAGATTCTGATTGAGCTGGACGGAACAAAGACGTCTTCACGACGACGGATTTGATAAGGACAGGCAGAGACCCAAAATTGTGAACATGACAAAGTTTTTTGTTTTATTTTTCAATTTTTAGGGAGAATATACATCTACCTAATCAATACTGAGGAGGGGGGGGGGAGGATGGAAACAACATCAGGATTTTACAGCATTTTCTTAAAATGATTTGTTTTCCTCTTGCTGCATTGACAGGAATACAAAAAAACGTTTTACACTATTCGGTAAAAAATTTTTTTATGGATATTCATGTTTAGAATATGTCGGTAGCACTATTTGAGTTTGTGAAATTACTGGAAAATCTGACATTCTCCATTTCATATATCGATAGACCTACCCACCCTCTTTTTCATTATTCTGTGCATGCTTGGCTCCCTCCAGCCTGCAAGGACAACACAGGCTTCTCAATCTAAATATTTTTTCTTTTTTGAGTAACAAGCTATATTTTTCTTACCTTAGATCACAGACTTTGCTAGTTTAAAGAATGGCAGTTACTGATATGGATTCAAATGAAGAAAATACTCATACATGGAGTAGAGGAATGTGGCCATCATGTTTGTCACTTACCTCTGTGTGTGAAGAGTTCTTTGAGTAGCATGTCTGCTGAAGAAATGACGACAGAGCTCTCCGCAGGAAGGTCCGTTAATAGGTTATCCACCTTTGTCATCTTATGAAGGATGAAAAAAAGAATGTTGGGATCTTTAAGCAGTGATTCTGCTAGGGGCAAGTCACGAATGATCCAATGTTCACTGCAAACAGAAGTCTTCAACCTCAACAAAAAAGTTTCAATCAAGAGCAGATTAGATGACTGTGGGGCCTGACAACTAGCCAGCCGGGTGACAGGTCTTGTGGCAGAGACTATGTCGATCAGGAGGTCAAATGACATAGGAAAGTACAGCGACCACGGAGAGATACAAGTGCCTTATATGCAATGTCTTCTTTACAGCTTGTTACACGTATGTTCCTGCACACCTTCTGGTGTTCAGAGCAAAAACAAAGTCTCTCCACATCTGTTTTTTCGTTCACAATCGTTTCCATCTTCATCCAGCAAAAACCTATCTCTGCCAGCTCTCTCTCTTCATGATTCTTTCCCACGACTCCTTCAGCTATTCACACAGTGAAATAAAAGACAGACAACCAAGGGATCCACTCACCATCTCCAGTTTCTCTGGGGTGCACCAGGGCTTGTTTGCACAAGTGGTGAGATCTGACGGCAGGTTGATGTTGGCAATGACCTGGGACGGAAAATGAACAATTGAAACTTGAAATAAACAAGAGTTTACGAGACATTGTGGGGCCAATGAGACTGACATGAAGACTTTACCACAGTCTGCACCAACTGCAAGGTGTCTTTGTGGTCTGAAACACACCCCAGCGTAAAAGTTGACAGTAGAAACTGCCTGTTTGTCGAGAATTAAAACAATATTAAAAGCCCACTGATTAATTTTCTAAAAAAACTTGGATCGACAATTTCTTTTAATCTTTTAATTTTTTTTTTTCTATAATTTTAGAAAACTGAAATCCAGGACACAGAATAGCCAAACAAATTTGTCTGTAAAGAGAAACTTGAAGACAAAATACTATAACTAAGACAAATCTCAGCGTAGCGTGTAGTCCAAAGACAGCCTACAGCAGCATTACATTGATCACTTGATGTCTTTAGAGCTAGAAGCAACATTAAAGTCCTTTAAGAGAATAAAGACAACCACAGCTGTAAACGACTATATGGAACTGAGTCCAAAAAGCCTCCATTTTTTTTTTTTTAAGTCCTTCAAGAGAAGTACGAGAATTTATGCTGGATTTGTCTATGCGGAAGAACAAAAAAAATGAATAAATGAATTTTAAAAATTCAAATCCAGTTTTTACCTTGTTATCAATATCCTTTATTTTATATAGCCCTTGAAGAGGATTAAGAGAACATAAAATCATGCTCGATAGGTCTACATGAAAGTCGAAAAAATTTTCTCCAGCTTCCACCTTCTTATATGTATCCAAAAATTCTCCATTTTTTGAAGTCCTTGAAGACAATAACCAGAATTTAATCTGAATATGACTATGAGGAAGAATAATATAACAAATATAGACTCCAGTGTTCATGATTTCATCCGAGTCCAAAAATCCTCCATTTTAAAAGGTCCTTAGTGAGAATAACGAGAATTTAAGCTGGATCTGTCTATATGGAATAACAAAATAACAAATATAGATTCCAGTGTTCACCTTTTCATCCGAGTCCAAAAAGCCGCCGTGGGAGTTAACCAGGAGGACCTTGAGGGGCTGGAGGGATCGGGCCATCTGTGAGGTCACCTCCCAGGTGTGCAGGGCCACCATCTGGCCGCTGACTGTCTCGCCAAAGCTGAGCAGGATGGGCAGGTGGCCCGAGGCCAGTGACTTGCGCACCATCTCCCCCTGCACCGTGATCTGTGGACCGCAGGCCATTTCCCTGGGAAAGCAAAGGAAAATTTTTAACGGATGGGAGACATCCGTGGTAAACAAAGCAGCAATTCCAGGGTAAGTTATCAAGTGACATGCCTTTAAGTAGTTTGTTTGTTTACTGTTGGTTTTATGGCATCACAACACACGAGGGTCATAGAAGTGCCCAAGAGAAAGCAACTTGATAGATTAATTAAAAGAGCGGATAAACTTTGATCCCTGTCTGATTAAACATTTTCACAAAGAGATGATTTACAGGGGAGAAAATATCTCTCACAAACATTTCCCAAAGAGATGAGTTACAAGGATAGAAACAAATTTATTTATAAAAGAAAGTTTTATTTATTAAATCAAATTATCCATGATAACATATTTTTATAGTTGAAATATTCTAGAGATTTTCATATATGATCGTATGCTCTCAACTGTGTTTATTTATTGCTAGACTTACATATTTATGAAATTTTATTCATCTGTAAAAATTGTACATAAGAACTTAAACTTAAAAAATTTTATTATACTAAAACCATCCTTAGAAATGCATGCCCATGTATACGTCTGTAAAGAAATGTCCATGCTTGGATTAATAAAGAATTATTATTATTATTATTATTATTATTATTATTATTAAATTTAATATCTTCCAACAAACAAGAGCAAACACACACACACACACACACACACACACACACACACACACACACACACACACATAGAGTCAAAGGCACAATAGGTAAGCCAAGACTATCTGACAGAAAAAGAATGAGCAGAGTGTCAGTCACTACTCGGAGCAGGTGGAGGTGGCGGATGCTTGTAGATGACCTTTGCTCCAAGCGGAGCCCAAGGGATTAAAGAAAAGGAAATGTATGCGAAAGAAAACAATGAAGAGTGCTAGAAAAAGTAAGATGATATTTCGATCTAAAAGACAAGACCAGAGGTGCTCATCAGGGACAGTGGTGGAGTAATATCTTCATCGATTGATTCATAAACAAAAAACATTGTGAGTTTCGTTCTTGCTGAGACACCAATGAAGTTTCATGTCGCTACCCCTGTAGCTTTGCATGCCTAAAAATCAACTTTTTTTCAGGAAAAATACAACAGACAACAAATCCTAAACTTCATACCCAAAAATGTTCTGAAGGCTGCAAGTTTCCTCCCAAAAATATCACAGTACCGTAGCACTGCATGACCTCAATTTAAAATTGAGGTAAAAAAAAAGAGGGGGATATCCAATAAACGCTGGCACAGTCAGAAAGAGGTCTTACCCGTGTTTGGACACGTCAGCTTGTATCACACCGCAGCCAGGGTACAGTACACTCGTCAGGGTCCCGTGGCTTTCCAGCATGTCACTCAGCTTCAATGCGTTCCACACACATGTGTTCTTCATTTCCTTCAGATACAAAATAGTTTGTTAAAATTGTGACATTATCATCCGCTGTCTTGGCACCTACCAACACTTTTTAATCCGTAATGGAGTTAAAGTGTTCTTAAATTGAAGGAGAAACACCATGCAAATTCAAAGACCCAATATTTGTGGTCTGCATACAAACATTATTTCATTGACACCATTGAGTGCAATATCTTTAATTTTAACATATTATTGTTCACAACTTTCCCACAATTTGAAGAATGTGTCTTGACAAGATGGTGTGAGCCGTCCTTTGCAATGTAAGCATTGTAAATCAAATCAAATTGCCATCATTGGACAATAAAGATGATGATGATGATGATGATGCTTACTATCATTATTATTATTATCATCATTGCTATTATTATGAATATTATTTTTGTTATTATCATTATTATAATTATCACTATTATCATTATAACAAAGAATTTCTAAAATTCTTCTTGCAGACACTCTGCATGAAAATGACTATACCAAGAGGCAATGAAACATTTCCACTTTACTAAGACTGCAAAACCCAGGTACTGTTGTGTTGTTCTTTGCCAAAACGAAGCAATGAAACGTTTCCACTTTACTAAGACTGCAAAACCCAGGTACTGTTGTGTTGTTCTTTGCCAAAACAAAGCAATGAAACGTTTCCACTTTACTAAGACTGCAAAACCCAGGTACTGTTGTGTTGTTCTTTGCCAAAACGAAGCAATGAAACGTTTCC
>JBCIKM010505362.1:0-10047 GCA_039654465.1 Melibe viridis | reverse complement strand
CTCTCTCTCTCTCTCTCTCTCTCTCTCTCTCTCTCTCTCTCTCTCTCTCTCTCTCGCTCTCTCTCTCTCCCTCTCTCCCTCCCTCCCTCTCTCTCTCTCTCTCTCTCTCTCTCTCTCTCTCTCTCTCTTTGCATCTACAAGTTAACAACATTTCTTTTCCGTTATGTTTGCGATTGCTTCTTGCCACAATTCCATTCTTGGCAACTTACCCTGCTGTTTACATTCTAACATTTGTTTGGGGATCCAGTTATTTTCCATCCTGTTTACAGGGCCAAACCACCAAAGTTGGTTCCTCTCTATTTTAAATTCAAGTCTTTCTATTTTAACTTCTTCTCCAATTTTTGTGTTTCTTATCTTATCTCTCTTTGTATTGCCTATTGATGGTCTTAAGAATTTCATTTCACTTGCCTGCAACCTACTTTTATCTTTGTTATTTAAGTTCCATATTTCACTTCCATAGATTAGAGTTTGGCAATAGATAGAATTAAATATTGATATTTTGTTTTTTGTAGTTAATTCTCTTTTCCTTATAAAAGCTCGCCAAAGCTCACAATACACATTAGTTGCTTTTGAAATTCTTTGGTTAATTTCTTCTTTAAGACTACAATTTGATGATATTATAACTTCTAGATCTTTGTAGCTATCTACTTGTTCAAGCATTTCTTTTTTCATTTCGATTCTATGTTTGTGGGGCTCTCTGCTGACTACCATAGATTTAATTTTCTTTACATTTGTTTCGAGTACTTTCTTTTTCATTTCTCTATTTAGGATACTGACGTTATACTGTAAATCTTGTTGTGTTTTACCAAATACTTCCAAGTCTTCTGCAAAAGCTGACATTTTAAATTGAACTGCTTTAAGTTTCCACATTCCTACATTTAGTGATCTCATTCCTTTGCACTTTTTTGAAACTGAATTCATGAGTATTATAAATAGCAGTGGGCTGGGAATACAACTTTGTCTCACTCCTATATTTACATTAAATTCACTGGTGTTTTGGCCTCTTTTTTCTACCATGCTCTCAGGTTTAGTATAAAAAGACTGAATTGCCCGTATTAATTCTTTGTCCACTCCATGCTCTTTTAGTCCTTCCCAAAACTCTTCTCTCATCACTGAATCAAACGCTTTTTGTAGATCTATAAAACACATATATCTATAGGAGGTTTCGTTAATTTGTCTTAGAGCATATATATATGGTCTTGCTCACTTCTACCTTGGTGAAATCCACTTTGATATTGTTCTAGTTTTCCTTCTACATTTTTCCTTAAACTATTTTCCAAAATTCGTGCATATAGTTTTCCTGGCACACTAAAGAGGGAGATGCCTCTGTTGTTATCATATAAGGTGCTAGCTCCATTTTTATGTATAGGTATTATTGTGCTAACATTCCAGTCACTCGTTCAGTTTTTCTGTTTGTTTTGTAAGCCTGCTGGCATATTTTTTAAAGGAGTTAATCTGCTTCTAAGTTTTGGGACATTGCCATTTGTGGATATATTTCATCTGAGCCAAGGGCTTTACCTACTTTAATCTTCTTTTCAGCACTCATTAGTTTTGACATTGTTATACTATCCTCAAAGTTATCATCTAAGATGTCTATTTCTGTAACTGTACCACTGTGGTCCTTTTCATTATTATCTACTATGCTACTACTACCGTCACTGTTATGTAGATTGTGGAGGTACTCTCTCCACATTTCTAGTATTCCACCTTTATCTTTTACAATGTCTCCCTGTTTGTTTCTTTAAATGCTTTGTTGGGATTTGTGTTCCTTGCCTACATGTTTTTATTGCACCCCAAAATAGTTTTTGGTTTTTTTTAAAGTTATTTACTAGATTTTCCCCAAACTGCTCCCATTGATGGCGTTTTTATTTCTTCTTCCTCTTTAGCTTCTTTATTTTCAGTTTATAAGTATTATATTATACAGGAATAACAAGTATGTGTGTTGGCATGAAAACAATATGTCCACCCATTGGCGTTAACTCTGAATTCAAAAAGAATTAATGTGAAGTCTAGTTCGACATCTGAAGTCTGAAACAAGACAAAAAAATAGGTCTCATAAATCGGCCACACTTCCAGTTTTTTTTTCTGGCAGGGATCTGACAACTGGGAGGAAGTCGCGTAGCGTTATTTGGGCCAGAATAGTTCTTGTAGAGCTTGAACGTTTAAGTTTGCTGCTAGGAAGGAGCCGGAAACTGGAGTGGAAGAATTTTTTTATTGATGAAGTAGCAACCTCTCTCGTGATGAGTGCACAGTGTGGGGCTGGCTAGTAATTAGCGCCCTCATAGCTACTGAAAAAGGTAAACACAAATAAGCCTGTGCTGGATGCAACGGGATACATGAATATAGTGGTACATGGCAGCTTGATAGCGCTCATGGTGTATGCGTCGTAACAGTGTTACACGCTCTATTAATATAGTTAATAAAGCAATGCACATTATAATCCCTTAATAATGGAAGTTGTCTTGCAACCTTATGAAGTCAAAGTGGACGTTCTGTCTCACTGAATGGGCATGATGATGATGATAATAATAATAATAATAAATTATAATAATAATAATACTACTACTACTAATAATAATAATAATGATGATGATGATGATGATGATGATGATGATGATGATAGTAACAATGATAATAGTTACTATTATTATGAGTCTATCACTATACCAAAACGTTTTGCCACAGTATCACAAGCTATTGTTTCATGTCCAATTTTGAAATATTTTAATTTTGCTACTGTTTGCCAACTGCAATAACTTTAAAGTTTTCTCGATCTGCTTGCAAGAACCAGTTAATCAATATTTCAGATTCTTACTGTAAAGAGGAAAGTTATCTTTCTCTAACTGATTGAGGTCTAAGACAAAATTCCTTGCTATTTCTATGATGTTCTTTAGATCTTAAATGGATATTAATATGGAACAGCGATAGAAATTTTTGTAGGTATGCTAGTTAAGTTGCAAAGGAGCCAGGCTTCCATGCCAAAGTGTGTGTGTGTGTGTGTGTGTGTGTGTTTGGAGGGGGGGGAGGGGTGTTGATCACTCCTGCAGTCATCTTTGTTACTTTCAGGGTCAGAAATTTCAATATTTTTAGATGGATGTACACCTGGCTGCATGAACAACCTTGTCCTTGTCTAGAAACGACAACATTTGAGCCAGACAGATTGCAAGTGTTAAACAATAACATCATGTTTCTTCTTGCTGGTTGATGGGGAGTAAATCGGGTCATTGTAAATCGCATGAAAGTGAACACTGTGCCTATACTATTTTCTGTTTATTTTCAACTATTTCCAGTGCCAGCTCCTCTTTTCTTCATATGCTCATACGCACACCATTTTGGAGCATACTCCCCATGCGTCGTTTGTCTTTCTGTGTTGTGTTTGTGTGTACTGTGTCGCCAAGAGAGAAGGGACAACCAAAACTGTGTTTGTTTGTTTGTTTACGTTTGATCGGAGTGAATCGTTCTTATGTTTTTTTCAGCGGAAGTCACTGTCAGCGACACGGGTTTATCGCTGAGCTTGAAACCACTTAGAGTAGCGGAAGGGTCAGTTGGTAGGCCCGCTTTTCTGGCGGTGGCCTGGCGAATCGGCGTCGTGGCAGGTTCTGGGTTCGATTCCCTCTGACGACGACTTCCTTTTTTTCCCTTTCTCTCTATGGCTTTGATTCACCACGGCACTGTGCCTAGACTATTTTCTGTTTACTTTCATCTATTTCCAGTGCCAGCTTATCTTTTCTTCATATTGTAAATCGCATGGAACGCAATATGTGGATATGATGGCTATATGAGTGAAACCTTTAATAAATTTTGTGTCTTGTACCAAACAGATCAACGTTTTCAGGTTCACCAGACGCATGTTGAGGAGTCGCCCCAGCCTGATCCAGAGGTTTGGCCAGTACTGCTGGATCTACCAGTGCATTCTGGAGGAGTTCCACGCTGGAGATGTGTTGCTGTGTCGCCAAGATTTGAGTCGTACCATCCAGGCACTACATAGTATAAACCCTGTCACTGGTACTTGATCTCAATGCTATTGAATGACTAAAAAGGCTTAATTAGGCCAACTCTTATTTTTTATCTGAAGTCAAATAAGTATTTTTATATCTGCAGTTAGCATAAAAAGCACAATATTTTGATGGAGGCTGTATTGCAATCCGCTGCTTTTGTCCTTTGTCAAAAAGTAATAGTGATTGACGTTTAAGCTCCTTTCACTTTTAGTTATTAGTATAGCAAGGGGGTGGGTTTGTCCTGAGAAGGATTTTCTAAACTAAATCATGGCTGTGCCGGCACATTGATTTTGTCACCCCTCAAAAGTGCTCATTTTCGAAAGCCTAAGGCTCCGTCAAATTTCAATGTATTGATTTCAAACTTTGCACGTGTATTCTTGATCTGTGAAGGATGGAGTAGAGACCTTTCACCAATATATGAGGTTGGCTGTAAAAAATCTTTGAGTTCAATGAAAATAAGAATATGAGTTTTGTGTGTTTTCTGCTAAATCCGTGTCAGTTTGTCAAAAACATGAAAAGAATCTTTAAAAATGGCTCTTAAATATTACTCAACAAAAAGCTGTATGTGTATCGAGTTGGTTCAAAACTAAAAAAAAAAAAAAAAAGGAAAAAAAAAGGAAAAAGGTGTTAAAAACCCATTGAAGTTTTGATAAACCCACAATGACTCTATTAGCATATAAAACAACATAATATGCTCAACGCAATCTTGATACATAAGCTAGACCACCCTCTTCTACTTCCTTCTGTGTCTGGGCTTTTCTCTCTCAGCTGTTAGCAGTTCTTCCCTCCATTGGACAAAGATATAAACACATGCCTTCTGCCTCGCCGTTACTACGTGACCTTTGACCCTTACCCAAAAAGGGATACCTCATCATCATGGCAGTGCTTGCAGGTTTACATGACTTGCCAGAGAATTAATCACAGGACTGGAAGAAGCCATTGTCAGGTTAAGTGTTTACTTCTGAACTCCATAAATCGGGTCAGAAACTAAACCAGCATGTGATCCCAAACAGCGTTGGAATATTATGCTCCAACGTAAAATTGGAATAACTAAAAATAACAAGAAAGATAGAAAACTCCGGTTTTCTGTCAAGGTGCATCTATTCACTGGCATTTTGTGCCACACAGGTTCTAGCGTTGTACTTAGTCTAGTTAATTTGCTATGACATCACTTTTTGAACCACAATAAAATTAGTGGCGCACCATCTAAATATGCGTGATATCTATAGAATGAGATGGCTGATACCATTAAACAAGTCAATGCTGCAGTTTGGTTTCATGTCTTGAGACCAGTTACTTTAGACCAGAGAGCTTACAATTGACAGTATCTTAAGCATGCGACATCTGCAATGGGCAAAAACCATTTGGACCTGGCACAAGAACCTGGTCAAGTTGCCCAATGTCGATGGCGTAGAAAACAAGTAAGTAAACCATCACCTGGCACCCTTGCTCACGAAATAATCTCTCTGTGAGTTTGTTTTGGTTTATCTACATGACGATACATCAAAGATTTCGTTTTCTCAGCCCCTATAAAAGACTGAAAGAACTTGAAACAGGGAACTGTTTGTGTCTGGACAGGGCAAATCATGAAAAAAAAACTCCAACAAACTCAAGGTATGCTAAAAAAAACCCCAACAAACTCCAGGCGAGAGTTGAGATCACGACTGCAGATGCTCGTATAAAACAGATTTGCCGACGTTTAGCTCTGATTAAACTTTTATTCAAGCCACCTTTGGCACTGATATCATGTTTATTCAAATTTAATTGTCGAACGTTTTATTATCAGCTGCCTATTTTTTTTAGTTATTCTTATTATAAATCGGAGCACAAAAAAAGAAAAAAAAACACCCTTTAAAATATTGCAATCCACGATATCCTCAAGTTGCTGTCTAGACCCGAAAGAGACAGGTTATTTGCCTTTGTTTCTATCTTAACCCGCCCGCACAGTTAACCGGCTTTCTATACCTTTATGGGGGGTTGATCATGCTCCCATGACCTGTGTGGCGAATGATCCACTAAGGCAATAAGAATTACGTTATTTGCTGCTGAGTCAGTACACCTACCATACCTTCCGCCTCACGTCCCAAAGAGGACCGTGGAATAAAGTCTGTCCATATAGACCGTGGGCTAGTGGGGTAAACCCTCCCCCCCCCCCCTCCCTGAGGAATTTATGAGACCTATATTCCCAGTAAATTGGATGCCCAAAGTTATAAAGACAATCATAATATAATAACCACCAGGTTAGTGAAAAGATACCATTTATACTTGAAAATGAGTGAAACCGGAAAAAAGTAATTGAGACATAAAACTGTCAAAAGCTATTTCTCAGTAAATTTATCGCACCTATAAGACTAGACCATACTGTTTTGTGGGTCAAGCAGATACCCAATGGAGCCACCAGTTGAATTTTATGAAAATACATTATTTTATCAGTTATATGAGGAAAAAATCCACAATACATGGAGGAGCTATGGGCCCTTGAAGGTCTTTAGGTGTATTTTCACAAAATACACTATTTGGGCTTAAAACGTCCGACCTTTTACAAACAATCATATATCAATAGTTCATTTTGTAATATGTTAGCCTAATATTATGATTGTCATAACTGAGTATTGCCCTTGAAAGATTGTTTATTGCAAAAACCAAAACAACTTTACAAGATCACAATAAAGCATGCAAAAAGAATACTAGGGTGACAGAAAATGTCTTAATGGAGAAAAGGAAGCATTCTATGTTTGCAAATGTGTAAAGTAGCCAAACTTGCACGCATTGAAGATAATGTATCAACTATCATCTTAAAAACAGAGATAGCTCTTTACATGAATACGCTTCAATGTAACGACTAAAAATTATTTAATGTCAAACATGACATCATAATGTCAATGTTGTCTTTGAAAACTAAAATAGAATAAAAAAGGAGAAAAAAGGTGAAATTACTTTAGTCATACTACAGCAAACTATACTTCATCATGTGGAGAACTAAGTCTTGAGGCCAGACCTTATCTTAAAAGTAGAGATAGCTCTGTACATGAATAAGCATCAATATAAATGACTACAAATTACTTTATTCCAAACATGGCATCATAATGTCTATGTTGTCTTTGAAAAAAAAATAGAAATAAAAAAAGGTGAAATTACTTTTGTTATACTACAGTAAGATGTACTTCAACATGTGGAGAACTAAGTCTTAAGGCCAGACAGACTGTAAAAAGTTCAATTTTATTTTATTGTGAATTGTCCAAGTCACTATCTGTGTCTTCCTCTGACACTGACAACCATTCAATGCCATTTCTAACCATATTTTTCTCATCCCTTTCATATAATGGGTTGTTTTCCTCTGATATGAGAATCTATATCACGATTACCAGTTAATATCTAGTTGGCCACTTTTCGTATGCTTCCAATCATTGTTTTCAAGTCGGAATTGGATATGCAGACATCACATGAGAAAGGGCTATAAAGCTTTCGTCTCTTTCTGGTGATGGGATGTTCTCAATTGCTCTACCTTTTAGCTCTTACCCATGTGATGAATCTTTTCCACTTGCCTCCTTGTAAAACATCCTGACATCTCTGAGATCCATTTAGCTATCCAGACTTTAGCTCTCCTTGGTGATACTTTTTGTCACTGCACATATTAACTACCCAAATGCGATGTAAAAGAACTGATTCGACGCCTTTGCCTCTTTCGGTATGCTTCCAACCATTGTTTTCAAGTTGGAAATTGGACATGCAGATAGAAAATTTGCCCTATTTTATAATTGAGCCAGGATACTTCACAAGGAGGCAAGTGAAAAAGATTAATCACATGGAAAAGGATTCCAAAGTTTTCGTTTCTCTCTGGTGACGGGGTGGAGTGTTCTCCACTGCTTCCTTTCATGTAGCTACCCAGGCTTTAGCCCTCCATGGTGAGACTTTTTGTCACTGCAGATATTAGCCACCCACGTGTGATGGAAAGGTGCTGATTCCAGGGGAAGCGTGAGTCTCTTGGCCTGGGATTCTTGAGGCATTTTGGAATTGGGATTTTGGTCTAAAGCCGTTCAAAGCAATTTATAATATTTTCATCTTTGTATACGATTGCCAAAGGTCTCATTATTCCTTCTTTGAAATGTACACTGTCTTACTGCATGCTTACATCAACTTGTTTTGGGTTGTTGCAGGTTCCTATATAACATTAAATTCCAATCATGTGTGATAGACTGTTTTGAAGAGCTTGGAACTAACAAAAGAATTGATCAAACCTTTCTTGATGAGCTGCAGATGTGTCTTTGCCTTTATGTTTTGACAGCCATCTTCAACTTGTCTATATATCGGAAAAAAGAACCTCCCAAAAACCTGATTTACCCCAGGTAACAATACTTCCTTGACGAAGTGCCACGGGATGGACCTTTATCAATCATGAAAAATATCCCTGCTAAATCATAGAAAAACGCAAATTCTCAATCTCTATATAATGGAGATGTCCATCCAAAGCAGAATATCAACTTAAAAAACATTGGTTGTAAGAACCAAAAGTGGCAAAATGAATATTAACTGGTATTAGTGATATATTCACCATGAAATCATTGGTAATTCTTTCAGAGGAGGACGTCAAAGTAAAAGACGGTGATGAGGTTAGTGTTACTTGTAATGGTATTGAGTGACTGTTGGAGTGAGAAGAGGACACCAACAGTACTATTACTCAGACAGATGGGAAAAAAACTGAATCTTCTTTCAATGCCTTGTATCAAAACTTTGTTTTCTACTTGAGTATATTTTGCTCTAGTTATACCAGGATAATTAATTCTCTGTTGACTTTTCAATTTTATTCCTGTTTTGAAGATAAATAGTGATCTGTCGTCATTTTAACCGTTCGTTTTGATTTTTCATTTTTAAGATGTCAGTTGATATATTATCTTCACAATGTATGCTATAATACAAGTTTAGCTACTATACACATTTGCAAACAGAATGATACCTTTTTTCTTTATAGAAGACATAACTAAGTAACGTTTTTTCATGTTTACTTATAATTTTATATAGTTATTTTGACTTAAGTCCTTAATTTCATTTCAAGGGCAATAACTCAGTGATGGCATGGCAACCCTTGGTTTTTGGCAAATAACTTAGAGTAATAACATAAAGTCAGAATTACCGTCTTGAACAACAACATTCAGATCAATATTCACTGTGTCTGTGGTTATCACCATGCAAATAGAAAAACAATTGATGTATACAGTTAGGACTAATAAGCACATGATTTGGCATAAGAAAAATAGGGTCCCCAATGAAGATAACTCTGGTGAGAAAAACGAAAATGAAATCTTGGTTGACATCTTTTGTGTTCAACAAGATACATACATAAACTATGGGTACTGCTGTTTTTCTTAGATCAAAAGTAGAGGCTGCTGAAAGCTGGGTCGTCACAGAGAATATAATACCGTGGAGGGAGTATGGAAGCTTCCGTTATAACTAAAAGAAAGTTTTTTCTTACAAAAAGTCAAATAGTCAAAAAGTTATATATCGATACATCGGCTTTTGAATTATGTGTTTTAAAAAGGATTTTTTTGCTTATTAAACTACCTAAATGACTTGATAAAGGGTAAAAATAACATCTTTCGTGCATATTATGCATGATTTCCATTAGGTAGAAAGCACTCAATTGCTTTCATGTAGTCAAAATTCAAAAGAATATTGAATTTCTTATTATTTGCACTCAATGACCTTCAAAGGGTGATAACTCAGCAACAGCAACACTCAAAATTAGACAAATAACTGGTATCCGGCTCCTAAAGCATCCAGCTACCCCCAAAATTAGCTCTCATAAATTCCCCAAGAGGAGGGGGTCACGGTGGCACACAGTCTTTTGATATGTCATTCGCCTTATCTACATTGCATCATATTTGCTTCGTAAAACTTAAAGAAGGATATCGTGTTTAATCGAAGATCACAATAACCAGAGTTATTATCTTTCTCTCTCTCTATCTCTGTCTGTCTCTCTATCTCTCTCTCTTTCTCTTTCTCTCTCTCTCTCTCTCTCTCTCTCTCTCTCTCTCTCTCTCTCTCTCTCTCT
>JBCIKM010505256.1:0-10048 GCA_039654465.1 Melibe viridis | reverse complement strand
CCCCCTCCAGCCCCACCCCCCCCCCCCCCAAAAAAAAATAAAAAATAAAAAAATAAAATAAATAAGTAAATAAATAAATAAATAAATAAGTAAATAAATAAATAAATAAATAAATAAACATAAACAAAAAAAAGGTTATCAACACAACACTTGATTTAGAAATCCACTCACTTTCCCTTTGGCTTCCTCCAGTTCGGCTAGTCTGTAAACACGCATCACCATTTCCTGTGTGAATTTGGGAGGAATGTCAGAGTGACGCCTCTTGATTCGTTTCATCAGGATTACCCAGAAATCCTCAGAGCCCCTGGATTTCTGGGATTTCATGATCTTCTTGTTGAAGTCTACAATCTCCATGGACAAGTAGGAGATGTGAGCCAGACGTTCTCCAGACGACCTCTAAACAGGAAAGAAACATAAGAAAATCATTGTGAATGGCCGGCTTTCAATGTCAAAGTACAGCAGTTTTACAAAAGGAGAACATACAACTTTTGTGTTTGTTTGTTGATGGTTTTAAGGCACCACAACACACAAGGGTCATAGAGGCACCCAAGAGGAAAGTAAGATGATGGATTGATTAAAAGAGCAGTGAAAATCTTGACCCAACCAGAGATATTTTAACAGAGAGATGATTTACAGAGGAAAAAAAAAACATCTCTCACAAATTATTGACAGAGATAGTTTAACATGGAAAAAAAAAAAAAATCTACCACGAACAAACGCAAACACACACACACACACAGACAAAGACACGACAGGCAGAGCCAAGACTCTAACAGAACACAAAATAGCAGTGCATTTGTGTTTTTGAAAGAGAGTACACAACAGTGTGCTAGAAAAAGCAAGATGATAGCTCTAGCTGAAAGACAAGAGACAGGAGTAGACCCACCAAGGACAGTGGCAGGGTAAATGTCTTCATCATTTGATTCATGAACAAAATGCTGGGAGTTTTGTTCTTGCTGAGACACCAATGAAGCTTATGTCGCCCATTTGGCTTTACAACCCAGCTATGAGACAACTGGGTGTTAAAGGCCTGGGGCAGCATAGAGCTTTGCAAGAGACTATTCAGATAGATTACTTTGAATGGAAGAGCAACATAGGGTTAGAGTGAACAGCCAAACAGAGCATTTTTACAAAAGGGGAGCGTACAGCTTTGAGAGCTAAGAAAGAGCTAGGATAGATTACGTTGAGTTACCTATCGTCAAAAAGAGCACTACCAAAGAGAACAATCTAGAAGAAAACAAGACAATAAGATATTAAACCAGACAATTACTGAATATCTTTTTTAAAAATACACACACTAACTTTAACAAAGAGGTATTAAAATCTCTAAAAAAAAAAAAAAGAACGGTACTGAGTATCCACCTTTTCAAATTGTCCCCGAAGCGTCTGAATGGATGTGAAAGACAAAAGGTTGACAATCTCTTTGTCCATCTGCTTCTTCATCTCTGCATACGTAGAAGCTGGAGATGTAACAAAAGGTTTTTAAGGAAAAATGACTAAAATAATTAATGTTTCTTTCATGTTCATCTCCTTAAGATATAACTCCAAACTCGTCGCTTTTTACTTTGCATATCCAGCTTCCTGCAGCTTTCATTCTAAGATATAACTCACTAAACAATCTACTTTTCATGCAAATAATATACATGGTGCCCTTTTATTATTCCTTGATATAGAATTGAAACAGCTGAAAAACTAAAAAAGGTAAAATCACCCGTTCTCTTGCAAAAATTTACAAAATTATCTATGTTTAGTTGGTACTAAGTGTCAAAAAAACACAGCAATCTGTTATTTTATAGTGACATCATTTGTGAAGTGTGGTAAAAATTTAAGGCACTAACTTTTTATACAAAACGTGAAAAGAAAAACGGAGAGAACTCTTGTTCCGTTTCACCCAAAAAAAGAATTAAAGTAACTCAAAAAGTAAGACTTAAGCAAAACACCTCGTTTTTCATAGATGAAGATGTAGACCTATCACCTAGTGTCAAAAGTCAATTGGAATCACACCTCTTGACTTCTACCTTTACTTGAGTTATGTTTAAGAAAGGGTGTATGCAAAATATGAGAGAGACACTGGCTACCTCCAAGTCAAGAAACGGAAAGTTGTAGCTTTGCTACAAAACATATATAGGGAGTTAAAACGACTGTTGGAGACGTTGAAAGACAATGGCAGAGCCTACATTTACGTTGATCCTGAGGTTGAGAGCTGAGTGCTAAGTGTTACTTATCTTTTTTTAGTGAAATTGGACAAGATTTAAATTTGATTTTTATTTCCTCTTTTGCATCCAAATTTAGTTCTTTCAGTTTTGACCACTCTTCACATTTTCCATCACTGTAGAAAAATGGGTGGTTGAATCTTTTTGATATTTAGTTCCAGCAAGACTTAGATGATTTTTAGAGCTCTTGCAAAAATCCAGATTTTTTTTTTTTGGTTTTTAGTTCTTTAGCTCTTTCAATTCTTTATTGGGGAATAATAAAATGACATCCAGTACAATTTTTTAAATAAACACAGAAAAGAGCACTGCCCAAAAAGTAACAAAAAAATGGTCTCGACTCAAAAAGTTATCACTGCAGCTCCTTTAAACTCATAATCCAAGAGGACTGACGACTGGACAAAAAACAACTTTACATGCGCTGAAGATGGTATTTTGGGGGTGTATTGAAAAACTCATTTAAAACTCATATGTTGTGCAATCTACACAATTTCTTTTTTACTATTTGAACACAAGGTGTTGCAAATTAAAATATATAAAAAAATATTCAGATATATTACTCCCTTTTTTTCATGAACTTAAAAAAATAATGTAAACAATGGAAGTTAAAGCACTATAGCTTTGTTTTTAAACATTATAAAAAATGCTAGTGTGAAAATATTTAGCCAAAAAAAAAAAGGTTTGATAAATCAGAAATTTAAGACACTTACCCACTACGTATTCTGTGAGCAGATTGGTAATTTCAGCATCCGTAACATTATTGCAGGCGATATCAAACAACTGAAAGGTAGGGACACAGAATTAAATAAAAACTGCAGTTGTTCTAACCTGGGGTGAGAACATCCCATGACTCGCTATATCCTATTCTCACCTGACTTTGGCACATAATAGAGACAGAAATAGAGAATCAAGGTAAATTTTTTAGTACTTAAGTAAGTGAAGTAGAAATAGGCAGGTGAATCAGTAGTTTGAAAGGCAACTAAATTGCCCCTGGTTTGCCACTTTATCGGAATTAGGGCCAGGAGAGAATTGTGACTTCCTTAAAACAAAATTCATTACAAGCACAGTAGTCACAGATTAGACCAAGGCTAACAAAACAAGTTGTGCAATGTGGCAAACCATGCAATTTGCCAAATTCAATATAATTATGTAATTAGTCATCTACCAGGCTTAGCAGTACTCATTAGAGGTTTATTAGAGTCCAGTTGGTGTGTGTCATGTGTCATGCATGTATGTGTGTTTTTTGGTCAGCTGGAGAAATATCATAATACCATCACATGGTATTATCTTTTTGCTTTTTGATGAATTTCATAATTATTAGTGTAAAGGTTAATTTTGCTTTAAAAAATTTGCAACTGTATATTAAGACTTGTGAGCACTTTGAGGTACCTATCTAGGCGTAACGTGAAATAAAACAGCAAATTTCACATTCGGCATAAAAAATTTGTCTGACCCAAATGATGTCATCTCATTAACTTGATTTCCTTTCAACAAAACCTTGTATGAATTTCTGACCTTTTGCAAAAAAAACAACAACTTAGAAATCCTTAAATCCACTAGTTTCTGAGCTATTCAAATTCTTCATCATTCAATAATAATGGTAAAAAAAAAATACATTGTATTTCCACACAGATAAAACACTGACCTTTTTTATAAGGAACACATCGTTGTTGTGAAGTATGAGGTAGTGTAAAATAGCCAAACGCGTCTGCCAGTAAGCATGTTTGAAATGCTCTACAACAGCGTCCAAATTCACCACCAATTTCATCAAAACTCCATTACGGTAGTCATACAGATTCTGAGCTGAAAGATTTAACAGAATAAGCGTGCTTAAGTCACAGCATTGGGTGAAACATTTAAAAGAGCTACACAAATCAAGCGTAAATCATACCATGTAATAATTGCCATAAACTGCTGCACTTTACTAACCAGTTTGGACAATATATTTATCAGTCATCCATTGGTCTTTCTCAATGAGCAGATACCACCAAAGGCAACAGCAACTATTGTTTGGCTTAATATCAAGTAATAATTCATATGTATTACTCATTATGCCACACAAGATAAGGCACGGTGGACTGATCATCTGCCTTTCTTCATTTCTTGTGATACAGAGGTTTTCCCAACACTGCTAAGGCGGTATGAAGGGATATGGATAACAAAATAAAACAAATTTAATACAATTTAAAAAAAGATATTGGTACCTCTGCCTGTGAACACATAAGTGTTTCAGCCTTTGCATCTTCAAAGGGTATAGATTATTCCTACAGCTTACACTAGACTCCAACAGGAATCACATGTGTTGCCCATGGTAAATCACAATGGGGCTGGTAAGGGTTCATTCAAACCATCTTTTTCAATGTCCGTTTGGATTTTCTTCTGTATGCGCATCTTGTTTGTTTCTCCACTATTTATTTTTTAACCACGAACAAGCTTTCTTCGTCTTCTTTGTCCCTTCTTTAATCCTAACCCTTTGTTGCGCAAGTTGAAAGACAAACACCTAACGAACTGAGTAAGCAGCTTACCGATATTACTGTTACTTACCGAGAAACCCCGACTCCCTGATAAAACTCTGGCAAGGCAGCAGAGTCTTCATCATGGAGCAGTGCTCTGAGAATATCAGGTAGACCTTGGTGCCGAGGGCAGAGCCAGAGGCTGATGACTCCGCAGCGGTCAGGCTGAACAGCGACGGAGTGGACAGAGACTTTGGGAAACCAGATGGCCCAATGTCTTCTGTGTTGCTCCCGTCTTCTGTTGAAGGTCTGTACAAAGAAAATGAAAAAAAAAAAGTGTCAATAGTTTCAATTCAATCTAATTAATCATTATATCCTAATTAATCCCAAATGGGCAATTAAAAGGGAGATCTGTGTCTATAAATTAAATGATAAATAGTACTGTTGTGAATTAAATCAACACGATAAATACCAGCTTAACACATAACAAATTCATAAAAATTCGGAAATGGAGTCAATAAAAAAAGAAAGAATATTGCAAGGATTGAATCTTTCTTTCTTTCTTTCTTTCTTAAACATGTCTTGGTTTTACAAATATGATTAATAGAGGAGCTCAAGCCATTGGTTTCAAGGTGTCATAGTTTTTGTATGACCATGTTTTATTTTTAGTTTGAACAAGTTTGGATCCCTTATTTCTTGTTTTGTTTTGTTATCCATATCCCTTCATACCACCTTAGCAGTGTCGGGACCCAGCAGCTCCAATGAGCTGGGAAAAACTCTGGATCACAAGAAAAGAAGACAGGCAGATGATCAGTCCATCGTGCCTGATCATGCATGGCGTAATGAGCAATACATAAGGGGTATTACTCGATCTTAAGCCAAATAAATGTGATTCTAAAAATCTAAAACTAAAAAAAAAGAGCGTGAGGAAGTTTTGCTTATGTATGAGTATTGGGTGACACACCAGGGGCATAAACTTTCAAGAACGTGATGAGAATTATCAGTAGGGTGCCCTTCCCTCTCCTCCCACCAAAAAAGCAGAAAAAAAAAAAAAAAAAAGTGCCCACATTGCTTTTCCTCCTCCCAGACTTTTACAACATTTTCGTATATTTTCCGTATTAAAAAATGAGCACTTTGTTCAAGCTGATTTATGGCATAAAACGTCTCAAGTATCTTTAAAGGCTGTGCTGCCTTGTAGAGCAGCCATTTCAAACCATATTGGTGTCAAAAGGAATCTTCCACCAACCCTTGATGTCTACACTACCAGAAATAATATAGGAAAAAAGTCTAAAACAAAGCTTTGGAAAGGAAAAAAAAAATTTGGCTGACATTTGAATAATTTTTTCACATAATCATGGGCTTTTTTCAAAGAACTGAATGCTGAAAGCCTTACTGTGTGTGCAGGTCTTTGACTGAACTGTTGTTGGAAGAAGCTTTTCTCTCTCTTTCAAAATCTAAAATGAACAAGCAAAAACATATCAATATATACACAGCATAATATCCAGTAGGATCAATAAAGTATATCTTATCTCATCTCATCTTATCTTATCTTATCTATCTTATCTTATCTTATCTTATCCACCTTATCTTATTTTGTCTTATCCTATCTTATCTAATCAATTTCCTTTTTCATGTATTATCCCGAGACATAAAATAAGACCCATAATGCTATTCAAGGCAAATTATTTACCATGACACAGAATGTGGTGGCTGGGTTCAAAGTTGGGGCCAATGTTCAGCATGTGGACAAAATGGCCGGGCAGAAAGACGGCTAAGTAGCTTCCTGCTCCGCAAACGACAAAAGAAGAAGAAAAAAAAAAGATCCTAAAATAAATAATCAATTAAACTTGAAAAATGTGTCAGGGTTATTTTCTTTACATCCTGTGGCTTTTTCTTAGCTCTCTCAATCTACTGGTTTTTTGGGGGTTTTTTTATCTGGGGGTACCTAAACATTTGATTTAGTTTTATATCAGATATCTTTTTAAAAGTTGAATTACAAGTTAGAACATGATATATAATTTTTTCAGTTAGAACATGATATTTAATGGCTGAAACAATAACTGAATGAATTTCATACTCTTCATGCACAAAAAAAAAAAAAAATTTTTTGCAGAATTACAAATTCATTACAAGTAACAAAAAAACGACTACTGTCAATAAATAATTTATTAAACAGATTGTTTATTGAAAGAATGTAAAATTTTACCCATTCCTTTGATGCTGATTTAAGCCTGAAATTTCCTGATAGAAAAAACACTCATTTTTCCACCACCTATTGATCTCACTCATAATCAATTTCTCTAGGTTGCTGATTTGTATTTTATATTGCTTTCTCTCCTGTTGATGAGGGTAACCCGAAATGTCCAGTATATTTGTTTATCAGTCCATACACAAGTTTTCATTCTTCTACCATTGATATTTCATTTAAGAGTTAAGGTGACACTCACCAACCCAGGAAAAGATGAGGCGTTTCTGCATGACAACAGCAGATGGAAGGTGACTCACACAGCAATACAACGTACGAGCTGAAAGGAATCAACAATAAAACATACGAGCTGAAAGGAATCAACAATACAACGTACGAGCTGAAAGGAATCAACAATACAACGTATGAGCTGAAAGGAATCAACAATACAATGGACCAGCTGAAAGGAATCAACAATACAATGTACCAGCTGAAAGGAATCAACGATACAACGTACGAGCTGAAAGGAATCAATAATATAACGTATGAGCTTAAAGGAATCAACAATACAATGCACCAGCTGAAAGGAATCAACAATACAATGTACCAGCTGAAAGGAATCAACAATACAATGTACCAGCTGAAAGGAATCAACGATGCAATGTACGAGCTGAAAGGAATCAATAATACAATGAACCAGTTGAAAGGAATTAACAATACAATAGGCGAGCTGAAAGGAATCAACAATACAATGGATGAGCTGAAATAAATCAATAAAACAATATCTACCAATACAACATACAAGCTGAAAGGAATGAACATACCAATTATCACGATATAGAGGAGCTTTTGTTTTGTTTCATATCTACCATATGGACACTCTGAAACTATTGCAACTTGTTTTGATCCATGAAAAATTCCAAATTAATCCCTACATGGTTACAGTGGCTCCAGCGGTAAGGCATTGGACTTCATTGCTGAAGAGCATGGGTTCTGTTCCTGTCGGTGCCATTGTGTTGCGTCCTTGGGTAAGGCACTTGACCAAACTTACCTCGTAGGTCCCCCTGGTTGTAGACAATGTTGTCCCTCTGTCCAAAAAATTATAAAATGCCTAATAGGCGACTTGTCTTATCATAGATGTTATATGTTTGTTGTCTGCTACGGATGTAATAGTATTGTTAAGCGCATAGAGCACATCGGTGGATATGCGCTATATAAATGCTGACTAACTATCAATCTATCTATCTATCTATCTATCTACAAGCGGATATTAATTTTTTAGTTGACAATCAATATGATGATGAAAAGAGGATCGTACTAAAAAACAGTGACCTTGAAAATGGAAACATTTTATTTTTGTTTGTTTGTTTATCTAAATACATGCCACAGCAAAATCATGATTTGTTTTGTTTCAATCAACAATTACAAATGAATCACATCATATCCTCTGACACGTAAATCTTTAAAAAGGTCTGTTGTCAAAATTTCACATCAGCAAGCAACTGATACATGACGTTTAGAAATTAACACCATTTTTCAACAGCACACATATCACCTGTTTTCTAATAAGAAACCTAAGCAAACAGAAAATTAACTGCAGATTTTGAAGTTAAGAAATTTACACCAATTTTTTTGATATTGTCTATAAACTCTTCTCTTATAGGGACTGAGGCTAACAGAAAATTAGCTGCAGGTTTTGAAGTTAAGAAATTTACACCAATTTTTTTGATATTGTCTATAAACTCTTCTCTTATAAGGACAGAGGCTAACAGAAAATTAGCTGCAGATTTTGAAGTTAAGAAAGTTATACCAATTGTTCAATATAACCTATACACTGTTCTCTTTTTAGGAATCTAGGCAAACAGAAAATTAACTGCAGGTCTGGAAGTTAAGGAGGTTTACACCAATTTTTCAACATTATCTGTCACTTCTTCTCTTATAAGGAACCAAGGCTTACAGGACACTAACTGCATGTCTTTGGATTCTCTTGTATCCAGAAAAGTCCATATAAAAAAAATTAAAAAAAAAGAAATTAACTATCAATATAATTAAAACACTTGTCTTGCAGCCAGGACTCAAACACTTAGACTTTCCCTTTCAAACATGAACAAGTGACACTGTGGTAATTGCTGTAAGAATGACAAAAGATTCACACCACTCACCATGATGCACCATACTAATGTAATACTCCACGTTCTGTGTGCCTTTATGGGCATGCTGAGGAGGAGGAGAAGAAGAAGAAAAATCAACTACAGGTACTCTATGAATGTATTAGCATACATCAGTTAATAATTTGACTAATGGAAAAAGTCCTGTTAAGGTGACAAATTTGAATAAAAAAGAACATTTTTTGTAGTGAGATAAATACAAAAAAAAAATTATATATAAGAAAAACCTTTTGATGATAACCAAAGGCATCTTTTTCTTACAACCAATCTTCTTTAGAATCACTGATATAATCCAGGAAGAGATGACATTTTGCACAAATTCGTAAAGATGACTTTTAATTAACACTCATATATTTTAACAACAAACACTCCTTAAACGAATAAAATCAAAGAGAAAACAACAAACAAACAAAAAACCCAAAGATTTTATATTGCAACATTTGCAGCCCTTAAACAATCTTCAGCTCTTAAGCAAAAAAAATAACAAACTCAAGTTCCCTGACACTCTTATGCCTCAAGCAGACTCAGCGCATCTCACAGGAGTTTTTGGCGTATCATTTTTACACTAGGATTATTTACAAATGGACTGTGACTTGTGCAAGAGTGAAGTCTTGGAGGACATCTCAAAGTCTGTTAGTAAAAAATCAAAGCTTCAAAAAGACGCACCGAAAGCTTCTGCCAAACACAGCCATACTACACATGACATCAACTCATACAGCTATACTGACCCTGTCTGGGTCTGCTCAAAATTACCTGAACGGACTTTGATTTTGAGTCTGTGGTGATCTTGTGATAACAAATACAAAATGTTCCATTTGGTTGGGTAAGGACACAGACATTCAAGGACAGTTCTGCAAAACCAAAAAGTAATAGGAGCATTTGAAAAGAAAACACAGATAAATCTTTAACAGAATATTTATAATTTATGACACTGCTGCTGCTGCTGCTGCTGCTGCTGCTACTACTGCTACTGCTACTACTACTACTACTACTACTACTACTACTACTACTACTACTACTACTACTACTACT
>JBCIKM010505148.1:0-10048 GCA_039654465.1 Melibe viridis | reverse complement strand
CAACAAAAAAAGACAAAACAAAACAAAACACCCACAAAACCCTACAAAAATGCCAACTAAAACTAACAAACAACAATCGTCCCCCACCTAAAAAAGCCAGACACTCCAAACAAAACATTGACAAGATCACACGTTTACAAAACAACATTTCACTCCCAAAGAAGTGCATGATCTAAAAAAAACAACAACCAAATAATAAATACACACAAAAAACAAAAAAAGCCTTTGAAATTGATGTAAGAATTTCCAATAAATCACTGAGTATTACCAAGTGATGTGATGTACCGCCATCCCATTAAGAAACGCCTTTTAGACAATGTCAACAATAGGAAATAAAAAATGAGATAAAATAATTCAACATAAACTGTAAAAGAAAATACTGGAGACAGAATAACTGATTTGATCGTGTTATCACTTCAAAGCATTATGGAATTTATGACAAAAGAGAACAGGTGGAGAAAAAGGCAGGGTAAAACAAAGATAAGAAGGAAAGGAATGTCATTAATCCAGGAACTGCACAGCTTTGACATAAACAATTAAATCGAAGCATTTATCACAGGACCAAAATGACAAAAAGTATAACATGGCTCACATACAAATAATGCATGAGGTGTCAAAAGATCCTAAAATTTACATTGAATACGATTGTTCACAGCTCACATGTATTTATAGATGGCAATGGCTTCCAGCAGCTCCCCATCCATTTATAGAAGGCAGAGAATTTCTCTATTTATTTGGATCAATGCACACAGCGATGATTTGTCATGAAATGAATACTGTACAACAAACAAACTGACTTTCGTGAATGTTCCCCCAAAGTACTTTTAGCCTCTTACACTTATGTTTCTTCGAATTTCCTTGCATCGTGGAAAAAAGTAGACCTGAGTGTTGATAAACAAAATAAAGTAACATTATTTTAAGATAAAAGGAGCAGAGACGAATAGGAACATAAAGGATGTATCAAAAAAAAAAAAAAAAAAAAAAAAAAAAAAAAAAGAGTGAAATCAATTTTCCTGAAACTCAAAATGATGCCAGTGACTGAAGAACCACTGGAGGAATTGGAAGAAAATTATCTTTATCATTATTTGATCCCATGAATGATATTTATCTTTCATTTTCCTGGTTTCCAAATAAATTTTCCTCAATCTGAATGTGATGAAACTGACTGAAGTATCAAAGAGAAATTGGAAAAAGAATTTTCTCACAACTTGATATATGAAAAAGATTATCTTTCATTTGCCTGGTTTAAAAAAACAAAGTCAGTTTCTTAAAAATCTGGAAGGATCATATTCTAGACAATAAGTGTAAATTGAACATAAGTTTGAAATGAAAAACAAAAACAAAGCAAACTTATGCACAACAATCAATATAATAATGGGTGGATCACAGGCATAAATAACCCCCTTTACAGCTTCCTTGCTTTATTAAAAATCAAATTCATACATGCTGTTTGTATTAATGCATATTATTATATAACTTTGAATTCACTACAATTGAAGGGATTGTAGAAAAAATTGACCTTATGACTATGATTATCGTAACAAGAAGCAACAGAAACAAGAAATCATTCAAACAACTAAGTATACAACAAGGTTTAAAGCAAATGTAAGTGAATCAATTAACATCATTACTGGGATGAGTGCGGACAGCTTCATCGATGCATTTTGCCACATAACCGACGTTCTTTGAATTCAAACCACACAAGCTGATACGGCCACTGGCCAATAGGAAGACGTACTTGCTTTTCATATATTCCACTTGTTTGCCTGCAAGAAATGAAGAGATGAAGACCATGTATTTTGACCTTTCCAACAACCCCCCCCCCCCCCCCCCCTTTTCCACCATACAAATGAAATAAAAAATTTAAAATAAACAAACACAGATAGAGGATATGTGCCCACATAAAAATTCTAACCGTAAAGGTATAAGAATAAATTTAAAAAATATCTTGTCTGCTTTCTTTTCATTATGTTCATTACTTGAGCTGGGAAGTAAAACTTAAATGAAAAATTAAATTTGAGGTTCAAAACATACAACAGAGACAACAACATTCACTTTTTACTCCATCAAACCTTGACAGTATGGCTTTACTGACACTACCCTTCACAGAATTGATAAATCCCTATGCATTGGTTATGGTTGGTGAAATTGTGGTAGACCCTACCTGTGAGGCCAGTGTAACTGAACATGCCGATCTGCTTGGTGATGTGATCCCAATTGCCTGGCGTTCCTAACTTTTTCAAGTTTTCTACCAATTCCTGCCTCATTTTCTTGATCCGGTTTGCCATGGTCGAAATTTGTCCTTTCCTGTTTCAAATGGGAAAAGTGGCACAGCCACAAACACAGTTTAGACTCTTGGGTATGTAGGTACTTGTGTCAGCACTATTTTTTATACATTCATAAAAGAAAATATGAGAATGTATCCATTTGCAAACGCAAGAAATCATTAAAAATAAAATTGAAAAAAATTTTTTGTATACATTAAAACTCATTTTCGTTTCTTTGTTTACATTCCTATTCATAGCAGCCCCATTTTAGAGTAAAACTTTGTTATTAAATATAATTCCAGCCAAGAGTGTGAGATTTCAAAGAATGTTTACCAGGCTTCTTAGATTATCAACAACAAGAAAAATGATATCATTATGAACAGACTGACTCTAAACCTCTTGTGAACGTTTCAAAGGTCCTCACTCAAAAGATGGAAAAAAAAACCCCCTCAAAAGACAACACAGTATTGAAGCGAGGGTCTACTACTTACCAGTCTTCAAAATAAGCCTTGTTGTTGAGGACAGTTGCCACAATACGGGCACCGTGATTTGAGGGATTTGAGTACATTGTTCTGATGACTAGTTCCATCTGACTACGAACTTCAGGTATCTTCTTTCCATCTTTTGATACACAAATTAAGCAGCCCACTCTTTCGTCTGTTAGAGAGGAATAATGGTTAATGAAGTTTTCATATCAATACTTTTGTTCTGAGGTTATCTAATTGAAATACATAATCTTGTAAAGGAATATAAAAATCCATTTCGACCCCAAAATTGGATGAATTTCTTCAGAAAATAGCACCAACATGTAAACCTATTTGCTATGATTAAAATTTCTAACACTTTCAAGGAATGAATGTCTTGCAATTGATGAAAAAACCCCACACATTAAACCTATACTTACTGTAAAGACCAAAATTTTTAGAAAAAGACTGTGCAATGAACATGTCCATATCTCTCTCAGCAAAGTATCTCACTGCCCATCCATCTTTGTCTAAATCACCACTGGCAAAGCCAAGATAAGCAATATCCATTAGGATGAAGACTTTTCTCTCCTAAAAGAAACAAGAAAAAAAAGCGTTGATTAATCATAATTTGTATCAAACCTTTACTTTAAACAAAATCCCCATTTTTGGCATTGATAAAGATAAGAAAGCTCAGGCATGTTGTACACACTCTGAGAGCCTTTGACCCTGACTTTATGCCAAGGATATAAGCCAGATTGAAAAATGGCAGACCAACCACAAACCTAACAGACAACACCCCAGGAATAAAAGGTCTCAAGATACACGAGGTGGTCAGATCAGCCGAGACAGATCCAGATGGAGGAACATAGTGCATGTAGTGACCGATATCGACCATGGCAACACTGACAGGTAAGGTGGGAGAGACACCAAGCATGTCGGATGACTCACTTTGCAAACTTCGTAGATTTTTTCCCACTGCTCAGGGGTTGGATCTATTCCAGTTGGGTTGTGAGCCACAGCATGAAGGATGATGACTGATTTCTCTGGGGCGGCCTGGGACAAAACAGGAAATAAGCTTTTATATTTTAAGGTAGATCTTTAGTCTTTCATTAATATTTTTTGGAGGGATTCCATCTATAATGGGGCAAGCTTGAAAGCCACTACATGAATAAAAAAAAAATCCCACCAAGTTTCTGTCTTGAAGAGGGTATTTTAAAATTATGAAGGTACAGTAAACCACTAACAGTGATTTCGATAGGAAAATGAAAGTACTGAAAGATGGTATGATGAAACTATTGAACCATAATTTTTTAAATGTAAACAAATGTATGAGGAAAATAAACTAAGCACTTTGCATACTTATTCTCTTTCCCTTTTATAAAAAAAATGCATTTTCCTCGTTTCATTGATTAATGAAGCATGCAAAATTCTGACTTTGATAAGGTCTTTTAATAATCCAATAATATGTCTCCATTGGAAGGGAATTAAAAAACTTTTCTAATTTGTGACTATAAAAAACAACAAAGAAAGAATACATGATGCTTAGTGTGACTTTAAGAAAAGGAAATTGTAAGAAATTATTTGAATATCTTCAGGAATATTAATAGCATCTGCCTTAAATTTTAATCATTTCAGTTTTAGCTTTGGCATGATATTGTTAGTGAGTTTGAAGTTTGGGCAATGAAAAAAAAAGTAAGTTTTACTGACATTAAAAAAATAATTTTCATGTTTGTTCCCCCATGCTGCAGACATGAAATACACAATGGCCCAAAATAAGTTACCATTCAAGAATGTATGCACACCTGTAAAATGACCATTTGAAAAATTGACTAAACTTTTCTGCAACCCAAAAATCATAACCCCTTCCAAACACAAAGAGGTGCTTTAAAATGATAATAGGGAAGCAGGTCAGCTTTTTGCAAATAAATATTCCTCACTGGTATCATTGACATTTAAAAATATTAATAAAGATTACCAATGCTACTAGAAGATAAAAAAAAGTGAAAAAAATGTAGGTCGGTCAATCCAATTTATTCACACTTGGTGTCAAGTGGAAGAAAGTTGTTTCTTGGTAGGGGGTATTTTCTACATAGGTTCTTTTGATTTACCATGGTGGACGATGAACGATTTCCCTTCTAGTTAGCAATACTGTTATCAGCCTCTGGCAGCAAAATTATCAGCAGGCGATTCCACAAGGGAATGTTCTTAATACAGCAAAGTAAAAAGTCACCATAACGGTCTTAATTCTCTACAGAGTTTGAATTTTTTTTTCCAGCAAGGAAGCCTGCGTGCAACATGCTGACAGTCAAGGCTTTGCGGGAGTGAAGAGAGCTTATGGTGCCCAGCACAACTCACATGGCTGGCTTGCATCAACAAGCGCGACAACCACAAGCATGCATACCTATCGTGTGTACCAGCTAAGCATAGAGCCTAGTTCAGTTTTGTATCTACTGGCTGATAAGAATAATAGTCAAAGTTATGAATGTACTGGATACTGGTTTGCAGGCAGAACGTCAGAGTTGGGGTGGGAATTGACAAATTAGGATGAAAAGAAATTACAATTATAAAACTTTATAATGAGCTGAACTGCGATGCAGGATTTTATTTTTGGACAACAATTAGTCATTTGTCTGAAGATTTCCAGGTCTGATAAGGAGCCTGAAAGTGAACTTAAGTGTGAGTCATTCCTCCAAGAAATTTGCTGTTTCCAAACACTACTGGAGTCAATGCTGCTGGCCGCAAGGGTTTATAAAAAATCTGAACCTCAAAAGCTTTTCTGCTCATAAGGGTGACAAATCATATTCATGACTGTGAAATGAACAGACAAAATTTAATTTAGAAATTTTAACCTCAATACACTTTTCAACATTATCTGCTTCAGACAACAGATGTTAAAGCAACATACGTACTGATAAATCTTCAAGCATTCCTGTGATATTGAAATCTCTGGCATCGTTATCCCAGTATCGATATTCTCTGATATCAGAAAAGCCAGCCCTCTTGAAAACTCCCTTATGGTTGCCTGAAAGAAAGAAAAAACAGTGTCTTGTCATTAATTTGGATACTACAATGCAAAATTCATAAGTTGACATACATATCAATGACAAATGATTTTTGGCGGCAAAAAAGAATGAGTGGAAAAAAAAAAAGAGAAAGAAGTGCCAGATTGTAAATTGACTTTGTTCTTAGATTAATCTATCCACTTTGATTGAACTGGTAGATATACAATTTTAAATTATCTAATAAAGGAACTTTATCTCTACATAAAACAGCAATATAATCAACTTATTGTAATGAATTTAACAGACTGTTACAAACCCCAAGTAGGAGCCGACACATAAACAATATCGTAATGCAGCACATCCTTCAGGAAAGAAGCTGCCAATCTCAGAGCACCTGTCCCACCAAGAGCTTGGAAAGCTTCAACCTGGAATAAATAATTGAAATTAAAATTTCTTTCACTTTAACACTTTTTAACTTTTATCAAAAGACAAAATCTAGTAGTAGCAGATTAAGATAGAATAAAAAAATCTACACAAATATAAAAAAAGGATATTACTAAAGAATGCTGGTATCAATATCTTAAGCAATAAAACCTCACACAGTGCTAGCCATGTTAACCAGCTTGGGGAATTTCACCCATAAAGTCACTTTGCAATTTTTGTAGGCTGTAAAGAATCACCAGACAGATGAAAACTTAATAGTATCAATATCTTGCCGCTTTGAATATGCTATGTTTGTTGGTTTATTAGTAGTTTTAGTGCCTTACAACACACTGGGGTAATATGCTATGACATCTGAGTTCCATTTCATTGTCAGATATACCACAAGATTGAATACTTTACTTCCTTAGATAAGTGAATCAATTTCAATTCTCATTCTTTTGCTTTCATGCAATTCTTATTCATATAAGGTCATTTAAATATATTGTTTTAAAATAATTTTGATCATAAGAACAAGTATATGATATAAGTTGGTTTTCAAATTATTTTGACCACAAATCTATATCTATAAAGGAGTAACTTTGTGACTTCCATGATCGATGCAACCAATAGATGCAAAAACTGGCCACACAAAAAATAAACTGCTACCCTCATCATTTTTCAATTGACACAGTCTGTGTTTCTGTTTAACTGCAAGAATAAACGACTAAGAAATCAAAGTTGCACCTCTAGACGAATTTTTACCAAAAAAGTGATACGACATCGGTTTCTATCTCAGTCAATTCATTCATAGAAGGAAAATGAAAAGTAGGTCAGGCCAGAATGAGGCAGGATTATAGCTGTACTGATCAACACTCTGTGACCAAATGTTCAGTGTGTTGGCTTTGCAAGCATAGTGATACAGATTCAATTCTCTTTGGGTCCAGGTTTTTTTTTCCAAACCAAATTTTTATTAAAGCTTCACGCAAGTACCTCTGATGACCATCCGGTCATGGGATCAAGTGACTGAGTAAGTGTTTATTGAGTGATAAAGGTTCACTTCCTTGTGGCCCCAGAACATTTTTTAGCCCTATTTAATTTGTTTGTTTGTTTGTTGTTTTGTTTTTGTTTGTCGTTTTTTTTCTGGGGGACTGGGGGGACAGGGGTTGTTTGCTGTTTTTCTGTAAATAAAATTGGGCAGCTAAGTTTTATCTGTTAAGTCATGGCTGTTTCCCCATTTTCCCTCTGATAAAAATTTTACAATTCAAAGCATCTGATTTTCAAATGGGTCCTGAAGTCTCGTTTTTATTTTCGGAAAAAAAAATAAATTTGTATTTCTAATCGCGTTCATTGAATGGGACTATTTGCTAGTCTATATATTCGCGAGTGAAAAAAAAAAGCCCACAACCAGAGTGCTCAAAAACTGTGTGATAATTAACATTGTTAGACAAATTTTAGTATAAGTAATGATTAACAGCTAAATTTTACATATGCAAAGTTTCAATGCACTGCGGTTATAGACAAGTTAGATATGACTGTTTTACTCAGACTACCCAAAAATGTTCAAATTATGGCACGACCCTGAAGTGGGCATTTCGCGCAAAGCTTTAATGAAGCCATGTTGTTGGTTTTATAACAATGAAAGTTCGTGATGAAATTGTTCATGAAATTTTATTTGCTATATACAAAATTGTTCTCTGTATCTATTGTACTTTTTTTGGTTATGGTGCCTCAAAACAGCAATAAGCAAATTGGCACATGATATCAAATTTGACACAACTCAAAACTCTTAGGTTGGATACAGGAAACAAGCTCATGAGAAAAACCATCACACTTTCACAAAAGTCTAATATTACATTCTAGATCCGAGTGTTCAGTTAATGATGAGTTCATTTTGGTGTTTTAACATTCAAAATAACTAACCTGAATCAACCAGGTGTGTATTACGTTTGTCATGTAGATATGCAGCAATTCTGAAATCTATGATATGGGCATTTTCGGGTTGTCTGAATAAAATGGTCATATCTCATGACCTCATGTGAATTCTTTTTTCAGTTTTTGTAAGGTGGTTTTGAGGGCTTTTTTCTCTCTCGCCAATACATTACAGCATCATGTGTATATTTGACTACCGTGTATGACACACAACAGCCATCCTCTCCTCACCCCCCCCCCCCAACTCTCTTTTAATTTCATCATTTTTTTTTTTTTAGATCATTCTGTTACTGTCACTAAAGCTCTAGTAATCTCCTTAGCTACATCTCACCTTAGCTAACAGTTATTATTGGGTCTGTTCTGTTGCTCACGCTATTAAGGTACTGAAATACAATGTTACTACAATCTAGGGGGGCATCTAGGTAGGGTACACAGACCAGGTAACAGTAAGTTACTGTTACATGAAAGACATAATAACAGTATGACACATCAGCGATTCTTTCCATTTTTCTTTCTGGGTCATTTTTTTTGTTTCCAATGTACCAATTCATAATGGCTGGTCACTGTATTAATTTTCCCTTCCAACATTCCTGTTTAGTGCATGTTATACATTTGGAGTCAAGATATGTCTTTGACTATATCTGCACATCAGATGTTATCTTCAGTCACCTTTCCTGTAGTAAACCAAACAACCGATCGCAACTGAAGTGACGTTATTCGATGTGACCTCTGACCTATTTCACGTCTCTCGGGCCAATCGTGTGTGAATAGGGCTGAGACGGACTGAAAAGCTATTCACAAACGTTTACAAGCATTAGAAGAGGAAGGTAACAAAAACAAAAGTTTGATTCTGCCTAGGAAACTGAAAATTTATCATTGGTAAAGTAGTTTCCACTCACCCTGTTTTCTGTAATGACTCTGTGACTGGAGCCTAGTAACACTTTGATTGCGGCGTCTCTGAAATCTGGCAGGCCACATACTGGCAGGTATTCGTGGTTGAGAGTCTTGTCATTAGCCATCTGCATCTCAGCAGCTGATACTACGGGTAGGACCCATGGCTTTCCTTCCTCATTGCGATAAGCTAATGAAAGGGAGAAAATAAATGAAACTAATTTAATATGTTCAAGAATGGATTGAAATAACGTCTTTCATCACCATCCTTTGTTTGTTTGTTTATTGGAGGTTTTAGGGCCCCACGGCACATGAGGGTCATAGAGGGGCCCATCACCATCCTCAAGGATGAGTGCTTGTACATTGAAAGTGCAACTGTCTTCATGTCCCTGCAAACCATTGTTTTGTGACTGAAAGGTAAATTACAGAAAAAGAACCCTTCTCAACTTCCCCTCAATGTGACACACTTAAAAATAACGGTTGAACCATACAGTGACAGTAATCCTCAGCCTAGCTGAGTTTTACATTTGTAATGGAAGAAAATTGCAAAACAAATTTTGTTACTTTATGAAGCACAACTCCATGCTATTTCAAGAAATATCTATTCCGTGCCTGCTGTCATGTATTAAAACCTAAGTCTTCTTACAGGAATTTAAAATTAATTGTTAAATAGGTATGTGATTTTGGGTCAGACATTCTTGCAACTGTCAACAATGTATGGGAGTTAAGAGACGGATATCCAGGAAAATCCCACATTTGATCCAATTTGAATGTAACCAAAGGATATTTTGCAGACTAGGCTGTGCAAGAGGAAGGAGGAAGCGGATAGATGAAATTTTGTTGTTGAATTAAACATGATAGCCTTAAAAATGTTTTAATGTAAAACTGCATTACATTCCTCTTGAAAACACCATATGGAGGTGTTTTACCACGAAAAAGTTTTTTAAAATGTCCCAAAACGACACTTTGTCTTGTCTCATATTTGGAAGGCCATTGTGATGAGCAAACAGCGCCTGCATTTCACCCATTATAAACTGTAGAAATTAGACAATTATCCCTACCTGTCTAG
>JBCIKM010504932.1:0-10048 GCA_039654465.1 Melibe viridis | reverse complement strand
CTGTTCCCTCTTTTAACTAATCTATCATCTTACTTTCCTCTGGGCTCCTCTATGACCCTCGTGTGTCGTGGGGCCCTTAAACCTCCAATAAACAAACAAACAACCAGGGGGTTGGTTTTTCCACTGGGGAATTGAGGTTGGAGGCGTCTCTGGTACCTCTTCTACTTCTGTTTCTTTTCTTTTTTACAGAAGCTTTTTGTTTTACTTTTTTCTTTCTGTCCTGAGTCCAGTTTTTGTTGTCCTGTTTAGGTTACAGTGATCATCCCTTTATTTCTTGTCTTTTGGTACATGACTCCAGGATCACAAGTTAGATGTACTGAGTATTTTTGTATACCGTATACAAAGGGAGTCTAAAGACCCTGGGTCTTCTTGGACCAAAATACTGTTATATTTGGTGATGGCCGTTGCTTATTTTTGTAATGCGAGACGATATTTTTTGTCATTGTAAATCATCTCTTTGTGGTGCCGATATGTATTTTGAGAGTTAATATTTATTTTTTAGTGTAAATCTCTTTCTGCTGTTTGTGGTTTGATCTGTTCCCTCTTTTAACTTATTCTATCATCTTACTTTCCTCTGGGCTCCTCTATGACCCTCATGTGTTGTGGGGCCCTAAAAACTCCAATAAACAACCAACCAACCAATGGGACCTCCAAGCTTTACATCCATACCTGACAGAATGATGTTAGTGTGATTAAGTGCCTTACCCAGCGGCATTGCACCAATTTCAATGGCGCAGTTTGGCAATTGGTGACGTTTACTACATCTTATAAAATAGCTCTGAACTTGTTACCTTTGGTTTAGATCCTACAAATTCTTTTTTACTGAACTAGAATGAGTGAAATTTCCTCCCCACTAAAAGATTTCTTGGTCATCATGTCACAGAGCCATTCTAAAAATAAGCGGGTTAATTTTTATTTTAGCAAACTCTGTATTTTCTGTTGGCATTCGTTCTGAAAACTTTTATGTTTGTCTGCTTTTTTTAAGTAACTGTTATACCAGAAAGTCTCACAAGTTGCTGAAATACACCATGAAAGATGGAAATAAAAATGGTTGGACGTGCAAGTTCAGAAATTGTATATCCAGGTTCAAAATATTTGGAAAGCAGTTTTTGCAGGACACCTTTTAGCTTCTCTCTACGTTTTACAAATAATAGTGTTAAAACCAAGCAGAGTTGTGGACATTACTCTCTAATGCTTTGACTTTTTAGGTTTTGCATTTCATGTATTGATCAGTGGTAATGGTTTTCCTCGGATCACTTTTTGTCACCGTCAGAACTGATTGATTGTTAATGCAGATGACTGAAAGTTAAGTATTTTTTAGGTTGATGTTTTTTCCTCCTCCATTCGCAGGTGTCCTGACCCCAATCGGCATCTCGCTGCGTCCCTGGATGGCATCGGCTGCTATGATCATGTCCTCTCTTTCTGTCATGGCATCCTCATTGTTGTTGAGGACGTAAGTACCAGAAAGCGCACCAACATACCAACAGACACGCTCAGCATGCCCTGATTCTTCATCCTGAACTCCTGTGTTCCAAACTTGATTTCTTTTTCTTTTCATATCCAAAGTTCTCAGCCCTAGCAAGAAAGAAGGGGAATGCCTGTTAGACGTGACTGACATTTTACTCAACTTGATATGAAATAAACTAGTGTGCTGAAGGACTAAGTAGATGATGTGACTTGAAATTAGTAGGCTGTTGTACAATAGACCCTCACTGTCCCAAACTGAAAATGCTGTCTGGCTTTCCAAAACATCTCCTGCAAGCAAAATATTTAGTTCTTGATATCAGTAGTTCTTTTTTATGAACCTTTTTTTTTATATTAGTCGTAATCCACTATAACTACAGAAAAACTAGGAAGAAAACTGGGTCTTCAAAAGATTCGTTCCATTACCATTATGTTTACATCCTCTACTGTAGTTGGTAATTTTGTTCTTTTACTTTCCAGATTCAAGAAGCAACGCCGGGAAGACCTCCTGACTCCAGAGTACTACAGAACAGTTGCCAATGCTGACAAAAGCGATGTTGATGACATATCGCTGCACCAGGGCGATGACTGGGAGACGCCTGGCCGTGAGCCGCGCCAGGGCAGCATTCAGTCCTGGTGGAACAGCCTGAAAATCCCCATGGCTCAAGGCAACAGCAATCCTGATCGCAAAAGTTTGTTGGAGAATCAGGATGGGGATATCGAATCGACCGTGTTATAATGTGCCTGCATCATTTTTGTTGGGTTTTTTATTTAGTTTTACCATCATAAGATTACCCAAACGTCTTACGCAAAAAGGTGGGTGAAAGATAATAGATAAAGAGTGTTTATTGTCAAGTCTATCACAAACTAGGGCCTGAGTCAGAACTCTCATCTCACTCTGTATGCTCGTATCCTATTGAACTTCTAAACATCTATCGTCATCTTATATATTGTTATCTAACTAACATTCCATCCACTTGATGATTTATTGTTCCAATGATTCGTTCCATGCTGCAAAATATAAAGTCTGCTTGTATTGTAGGGGGATTTAGTCTTGAACTGTATCACTAACAGAGTGATTGAAATCAAATATATATATATTTATATATATAGATATTCTCAAAGGAATTAAATTATATGAAAATAGAAATAATCCTTGCTTTATTCAGTGATTCCTCCCGAAAGAAACTCAGATCCATTTATCACATGACTAATTAAAAACCTCATCTCTGATTTTGTTTTACAAAACTTTGCAATGTGAGGAAATAATTGAGTGGGAATTTAAGAAAACTGAAAATTGCGGGCAGTTGGTGGGTGTCCATGGTGGGCACTTCTACATCTGTTTCTTTCTTTTACACTGTACACAAACAGGATTTAAAGATCCTGGGTCTTCATGGACCATTATGCTGTCATTGGTCTTTGCCACTGTTGATTTTTGTTAGGAGAGATGATTTTTTTCGTGATTGTAAATCATCTCTCTGTGGTATCAATATGTGTTTTAAGAGATGATATTTCTTTTTTAGTGTAAGTCATCTCTCTACTGTTTATGGTTTGATCTGTTCCCTCCTTGAACTAATTCTATCATCTTGCTTTCCTCTGGGCTCCTCTATGGCCCTTGTGTTTCGTTGGGCCCTAAAACCTCCAACAAACTAACAAACAAACAGAAATGAAAATCTATTTACAGAGCAGATGTGAATGTTTTGTAAAGAAGTCAATTTGTCACTGCTTCTCCTCAATAATTTTTTTTGTTCTTTCATTAATAAAGTCTAAGTCTATACACAGTCTGTGATTATGTGAAAAATTCTAAGAATGTATATTTTTATTTCTGTAACGAGGTGAAGAGATGAATTGCTGGTGACAGCAACAACCAGGGGAGATCCATGTATATATCGTTAGTGTGCCACATTTTGGACTGCGTGTTTGTGGTCTCCATATGAAAGGAGTTGGTGACGTGAGTGAGGTCATTTCTCTGAAAATAAGAGTATTTATTCATTTCAGTGTCTTAAAATATGCTAAACTATGAGGAAAAGAATTTGCAACTGCCAAAATGTTTGCACATTCACAATATTTTTCAACCCTTATTTTAACTTGATTATTAAATTGGAACAACTGTCTCCTTTACATTTCAAAAAAGATTTTTATGAACCCACATCCGTCAGTCTATACCACAGTAAACCATTCATTGGTTACTTTTTCAAGATGAGTGGCTCAAGCTTGTAGTGAAATTGTTGAATTATTTGCTAAATTTGATGTGTAAAATGTGTGAAAATGACTGGGACTGATATCTCAAAGAGGTTTAGTTGTCAAACTAAATTCATCAAGGTATTAAATATAAATGTCTTTTTCAAAGAATGTTTTTACTGTTTTGTACTTAATTTGGCTCATCAAGATTTGATTTGTTCTCTGTGGCTCAGTTGATACAAGTCAAGAGGAAGTTCTCTTGTTGAATTTTGAAAGAAATTGAGATTCTGACTTTGGTGGGCTTTTCTATGTAACTGTTGATCTGAGGGAGCAAACTGGGTACAACTTTTTTCTGTAGCTGCTGATTTGAGAGTCAAAGAGTTAATAATGTTTTTTTGTAGATTTCTTGTCAATGGAGGATCTCAGTCAGCCATTAATTGTTGCAAATTTGCTTTTCTTTTCACTTCGTCTTTGACTTAAGCAATGGACAATCCACAGCTTTCATCAGCATTACTCTTCACTTTGGTTTTTGATGTGGGGAAACGGCTGAAAGTGGAAATATTAATCAGAAGATAAAAAGTTTGTCAGCTGATGAGAGTACAGAACTGATATGTATGAAAAACATTGTGGCTTGCTCCGGAGTATTTCGTCATGTCAGCAGTTGTAAATATCAATGTGTTATTTTCTCCAGAAATCTTCCTTAGCAGATAAACTCGGATCTTTAGAATCTGTTCTTTCAAGCTATGAGTTCTTTTAACCCCTGTAATGTGGGAGTAGGCCATATCCGTGGGGAAAAGCCCATTTCTAGCCATCCTATAACTGCAGGAGTAGGCCATATCCGTGGGGAAAAGCCCATTTCTAGCCATCCTATAACTGCAGGAGTAGGCCATATCCGTGGGGAAAAGCCCATTTCTAGCCATCCTATAACTGCAGGAGTAGGCCATAGCCGATGCACAGGGCGAGTAGGGAAGGGAAGGGCTGACATTTTCTTTGTCTATTTTGATACTTTAACCAATGAATTTTACAAAAAAATTCACACGACTATGATGTTCACTTCATTCTTCATCCAAAATAAGCATTGATTCAAGACTGATTTTTGCAACTGCCGATTTTTGTCTACAAGTTTCTGTTCTAAACAATAAGAAACACATTTTTGGACACTGTAAGTAAACATCTATCAATATGCAGGCATTTGGTGCATAAATATACCCATGAAATTAAATTTTAAGCCTTAAAACTATTTTTTCTAAATATAACGGAAAACCGGTAAATCGGCTGTTTGGTATCATTTTGAGTTTGGTACTAAGAATATACCTAGATGAAAATATCATTTTGAGCTCCGTTCTTTACAAGGTTTGCTTTTAAGACGTGAAGTACTTTGTTGTTGAAGTAAACCACTTAATATCAAAAGACTTACCCTCGTAGGCAGTGCCTCCATGAGTAGTTAAATATTTATCACATGAATGCGAGCTTGCAGCCAATTAGTTAAAGAATATTTTTTACCAGCCAGTGTGGCCTTGACCTCTGTCTGGCCTGCCTTGCAGCAGCACAGCTGGTTGAGACAAGCACAGTAGAATCTCTGCTTTGCCAATGACTACTCACCAGCTTCATTTGCTGTCTGGGTGTATACCTAGTGTTGAGACAAGCACAGTAGAATCTCTGCTTTGCCAATGACTACTCACCAGCTTCATTTGCTGTCTGGGTGTATACCTAGTGTTGAGACAAGCACAGTAGAATCTCTGCTTTGCCAATGACTACTCACCAGCTTCATTTGCTGTCTGGGTGTATATCTAGTGCAAACTGAAATTTAGTTTTGGGTTCAATCTGTGACCAGAATCTTTATTTTAGAAAGTCAAGATGTTATTGAAAAAGACAACTGCAGAATTTATTAAAAATCATGGAAAAATGTTTGTCATTGAAAAAGACAAATGCAGAATTGATTAAAAATCATGGAAAAATGTTTAAAGTCCTCTTTTTTCTACTTTGATTGTACCCCAGATAACAGATTATATGCGCCTATCTCAGAGAGTAGAATAAGCTTTTGGTTTCTTTATTCTTTTGAGTTGAATATTTAGAATTTTTCATGAATAGAACAATGAAAATAAAGGGAGTCCAGTGTGAATTTATCCTTGATATGTTTATGCCAATCACCAAAAGTTCTGTAGAAAGCTTATGAGTCTTTTTGTGTCTCACAAACCTTCATCTCCAATTGCTGTTCTCTTTTTCCCCCCGCATGTCTTTGGACACCCAAATTGTCACAGATCATCTTCACAGATCTTTGGCCAGCTTCTCCAAAACAACTCAGGATGATTCAATATGGCAAATCATTAGCTTGTTCTTAATTCTATTCCTCACAATTGAAATAATGTTGTTTACAAATCTAAAAGAAATCCTGAACAGTTTTTGCTGTCCACGAAACCTCAAACTGTATATGTAAGTAAAGGCATCTTTATCGATTTGCAACTTCCAATCTTTTATAAGAAAAAACAAAGGTTGTTTGTAATTTATTGTCATTATACATGAAAACATTTTAGTCCTTGAATTAGTGCAGACTATAACGTTTTGTTGACTGTTGAACTCTGACATGGGAGCTGAATCTTTCTTGGCTACCTATCTGCAATTAATGAAACTTTGAGTGGATTGTGGCAATATGTCTGTGATTTTGGGTATTGCCAAACATTCCTCCTATTTTCTGCCTCGATGTGTGCCAAACTGTTTACTTTCCATGCCATATTCTCAACAGTTTATCTATTTGTATTACTAAGCAGTACCTACTTAAGTCAATTTTTCTGTGAGTTTTGTCTGTGTTAACTTACGGCTTAGTGATAGTGATAGAAGAAATTTTGCAATTGGCTGTAAGCAAGCTTTGTCTCTACTACATGTTAATTTTTCCCTTTGTGGAAGAGTTGCTTCTTACTGGAGTGAAATCTCCAAGACTCTTCAATAACAACAATGATAAACTGCCATGACTTTGCAGTAAAACAAAACCCACAGGAATTTCTGCTATAGATGGGATGATTTATCTCCAACTTTTATTTGAAACGTGATGAAGTTTTTGCAATTTCTCATGCATGACTGAGAAAGGGGAGATAATTTCTGCTGTAGATGAACTGATTTGTCCTCTGGTATTAACTGAAACGTGATTAATTTATTGCTAGTCGCATATGACAGAAGAAAGGGCGTGGCTGTGAGGCAATGGAGTACTAAAACACTGCTTGTTTAAAATAAGAAATACAGTCTGGATTGTTTTATCTCCTCTTTCTCTCTGTGGTTAGTGCGATGACAAAGTGATTTGACCCACAGCATCCAAAGTTTTGCAATCTGACAAAAGGGAAAATTGGCCCCAGGCCTTTTACAACCGGTTGTCTTATAGCTGGGTTGTAAAGCCAAAGGGGCGACATAAAACTTATTGGTATCTCAGCAAGAACAAAACTCCCATAGTTTTGTTTATGAATCAACGGATGAAGACATTTACTCGGCCACTGTCCTTGGTGGGTCTACTTCTGTCTCTTGTCTTTTAGCTAGAGCTATCATCTTGCTTTTTCTAGCACTCTCTTTCACAAACATACATACACTGCTATTTTGTGTTTTGTTAGATAGTCTTAGCTCTGCCTGTTGTGCCCTTGTCTGTGTGTGTCTCTTATTTGCGGGAGATGATTTTTTTTCCATGTAAATCATTGCTCTGTCACCTGGGAGAGATATTTTTTTCCCATGTCAATCATCTCTCTGTGAAAATGTCCCAGGTAGGGTCAAGATTTATCTCCTCTTTTGACAAATCTATCATCTTACTTTCCTCTTGGGCGCCTCTATGACCCTTGTGTGTTGTGGTGCCATCAAACCACTAATAAACATAAACAAAAGGGAAAATTGTCACTTTCCAGGAGAGCAGTTCAAACTTTCTGATATTGTCAGAGCTGCCAAGTGCCATGGAAATTCTGTGGCAGCCACAAAAATAGATGCTGTGCCACTGTCACACGGAAATGGATGAAATGTCCCGGAATTTTAAAAAGAAGTAAAAATTCCACTGATTTTCATTCTTTTTGTTATTTTTACACGACAAACAACCATGTGATTTTTAAACTGAAGCATGCCTCATGATTCACCCTACTGGAAGTTAATTGTAAATAATTTGTTTTAAATTGTCATTCCCTCCACCGTTCTTTATTATGGAAACACTTCTAAACAAAATTTCTGTTTTCGCTGCTTCAAACGACCGCTGGCTTCCTGTAGAGTTCAATCTGCATTTTAAAAATTTCTACCATAGACCTACCTCTTTAGACGACTGAAATAGGCATTTTTGTAAAGGAATAAATTAAATTGGCCTTACCATATGTTTATTTTGTAGGCACACGCTAATGATGAGGAAGGGGCTAAAATGAATGGTGTTGTAAGTCCCTTGCCGTTGTGGAGACATGGGACAGTACTGTGACCAAAACAGGCCACTCAGTGCTTTAACCTCCTCTTACATAATATGGAATCTATGCTAATGGAGAGATTAATCAGGCGCTTAAATAAAACAAAAACAGTGGGCGGTTGGCAGGTGATCGTGGTGGGCAATAATTCTTCTGTTTCTATCTTTTACACTGAAGCTATCGTCTTACTATTTCCTCTTTTCTGTGATGTCCTGTATTTGTTGTTTTGTGTACGACTTGATGGTCATCCCTTATTTCATGCCTTTGGTACATAACTACATGATCACAAGTTAAACGTATTGAGTACTTTTATACACACAGGGGTTTTAAAGATCCAATGTCTCCTGAATCACTATGCTGTCATGGGTGATGGCCATTGGTTAATTTTGTAATGAGAGATGATATTCTGACATTATAAATCATCTCTCTGTGGTGTTGATATGTGTTTTGAGAGATGATATTTATTTTTTAGTTTGAATTCTCGGCTGTTTGTGGTTTGAGATGTACCCTCTTTGAACTAATTCTATCGTCTTGCTTTCCTCTGGGCTCCTCTATGACCCTTGTGTGTTGTGGGGCTCTAAAACCTCCAATAAGCAAACAATTTTTTCAGCATTTTTTGAGTGCCACAGAAATTGGTGTCATGTCCCTGAAATTGGGGGCTGGTTGTCCCTAAAAAGATGTTGGTACATGGCAGCTCTGTATTATATTTGAAATTTCAAGGCTCATTAATGCATTTTAATTCGTCTAGAATTTTGCAACTGTTGCTCCTACAGCCTAATGGAAATACTTATGACTCTATTGTTTGTCTGAAAATGATGTTTAAAAAAAACAAAAAAACCAATCCCACTTGACTTCGTCCATTGGTGAAAACTTGGAGGAAATGTTTAAAAAAAAACAGTAAGCCAACATGATTTGCTCTCTGAATTATGACTTTGTGATACCATCAATTGTTCATCATCATATTTATTCTTATCATCAAACCATTGGACTTGAAAACCACTAATGAAAACCTTTATCTATGTATTATATAAATTATAATAAATATTATATTAATCAGAACAATCTTGTCTCATTTTGATAACAAACCCCCCAATTTACAGGACATGAGTGTAGATGTGTGCATGGGAAATGGAGAATGATTCTTTCTTGATTCCATGTCAAAATTTTATTTAGTGGCAGATACAGACACATACAAATATTCTTTTTTTCCGCTGACTGTCATTTCAGGAATTCACTCCTATATCCATTAGTTAGCTGTACAGGAAATTAAAAACATTAAAAATCGCCTTATATGCTAATGACACCAATTTTGTTTCATTGGTGTAACTGTGCTCTCAAGATGTAAACTCCAGAATTTATACTCTGCACGAGAGCTTGTTTGGTAGTTACCCCTTCCAGACGCAGAGTCATGCCCCAGGCAGCTTCCAAGTCTGTGTTTGTAGTTACCCCTTCCAGATACAGAGTCATGCCCCATGCAGCTTCCAAATCTGTGTTTGTAGTTACCCCTTCCAGACGCAGAGTCATGCCCCATGCAGCTTCCAAATCTGTGTTTGTAGTTACCCCTTCCAGATACAGAGTCATGCCCCAGGCAGCTTCCAAGTCTGTGTTTGTAGCTACCCCTTCGAGACGCAGAGTCATGCCCCATGCAGCTTCCAAGTCTGTGTTTGTAGTTACCCCTTCCAGACGCAGAGTCATGCCCCATGCAGCTTCCAAGTCTGTGTTTGTAGTTACCCCTTCCAGTTACAGAGTCTTGCCCCAGGCAGCTTCCAAGTCTGTGTTTGCAGTTACCCCTTCCAGATGCAGAGTCATGCCCCAGGCAGCTTCCAAATCTGTGTTTGTAGTTACCCCTTCCAGATACAGAGTCATGCCCCAGGCACTTCCAAATCTGTGTTTGGTAGTTACCCCTTCCAGACGCAGAGTCATGCCCCAGGCAGCTTCCAAGTCTGTGTTTGTAGTTACCCCTTCCAGATACAGAGTCATGCCCCATGCAG
>JBCIKM010504821.1:0-10049 GCA_039654465.1 Melibe viridis | reverse complement strand
AAGAAGAAGAAGAAGAAGAAGAAGAAGAAGAAGAAGAAGAAGAAGAAGAAGAAGAAGAAGAAGAAGAAGAAGATCCATTCTACAACATGTCCGGTGCATTTCCATCTTCTTTACAGTATAACTTCTGCTATATCCTCAACTAGACATCTTTCTAGGACTTCTTTGTTGGATATCCTCTGGGGCCAAAAAATTCTCATTATTTTACTCAAACAAGTAGTGTGGAATTGAATTAACCTGGTTTCTTTTTTTATAAACGCTTGTAAACCCCGTATTTAAGGATATTTCTAAATAATGGTTGATGTTTATAATTAATTCCGAACGAAGCGATTGAAATGATTAGCAGCTACACCTCCGTACTTCAGGACATTTTTTTTTGTTTCAGCCGATGTATCGCAATTCGTCAGTAAGAGTAGAATCCCCCCCCCCCCCCCAAGAATCTCAGCTTGGAAAAAGGTTGGACTCGCTGGGAGCCTTAGCAGAATAACACACTGCGAATGAAGCCTTTTCGAATAAATATTCTACTGTGATACTGGTATACAGCATGCAAGCTGTGATCGATGGGGAAGGGTAGGGGTGTCAGGGGTATTATTCTATACACACATAATACCAACCATATACAATACATACAAACATACCCTATACAACGAACTAGCACCGGAATGGATTAATTTTACCTCCAACCATTCAGCTAATGAAGCAGCATGAAGCTCAATTATGATTTCCAGGAGTATTCTGCTTATCTTATTTGATCGAGACACTCAACTCTATAATGTTGATTAATTTGTTATTTGATATGCGAAAATCTTAATTGTATGAATACGGTGTCGAGAGGAGAACAAGACAAAGCCACAGAGAAAGGTAAATAAATAAAGAAAAATACAGAAAAATGATAAATTGTCTAAAAAAATCGACCTCCACGGCCGGGACTCGAACAATTATGATTTTCACAATCTTTGATTCAAGGTGTCTGCTCCCCTCCATAGCTTTATTTGATATGCGAGTACCTTATTGAGTGTATTGAGTGTATCATAATGATCGTGAGGTCACCAGACTCGATTTCCCGAAAAATCGAAGAATTTGAAACAAGACCTTAAAATAACCTGAAAGAAAACGACGAATAGTGTTTGTTAAAACCTAAAGGTGTACCTTAAACCAAAAAAAAAAAAAAAAGAGAAGCCAACAATTACTATTAAATTTCAGCTCTGAAAAAAATCCGATTGGAAAACAAGCGTATCCGAATAATTCTGTCGCCCCAACCTTCCGGTCGGTTTTCCCTGGAATCTATAAGGCAGGCGAATGGATTCTATACAACCAAAGCGGCCGCCCGATCATATAGATTTTCCTCGTCAAATGTGAATGTTGCCCTTTCAAATGAAACAGAGATCGTTCAAATGAAAATTTGCCGATTAAAATGGCATAGCCACTTCAAATGTGACGTGCATTTTTTCTCACAATTTTGTGTACTAAGTTGGATCCAAAATGAACGCAGTATTTTCAAATAAGAACGCATAGAACGGTCAAATGGGACATTGCTACCACAAGACTAACAAACAAGCAAGAACGGTACCTTCGGTATCCATTAGTATTCCAAAATTAAAGACGGAAGACAAAGAACACCAGCAGGAGGCGTTTATAAAGGTGAAGATTACCTCATCATTGCGAAAATCCAGCTTCCCGCAGGCTTCATTCTATTTTGTTGTTCCTGTGGATTACCATTCATAGTATTCCTTGGATTATCCTGCTGCTACTCCGTGCTTCGTTTGTGCCTTCCATGTTGGACACATTTCCGTACCTTTATTGAATATATTTTTATTGTTTACGTTGGTTGCCCCCTTACGTTGTGTTTTTCGTCCAACTCCCTTTCTTATTGTTTTGTATTCTATTTGTATGTATTGTTCATGTTGAGAAAGGGCATCACCCGAAACGTCCATTGTAGTTTGTCTCTGTTTTTTCTATGTGGGAGCTTCCATACTCGTCGCTTTTTACTAAACAAAGCGGATTGCTGCTTATAACGTTGTTAACAGAACTGTTGACATTGGGGGAGGGGGGGATACAAAAAGAAGCCTCAGGGAGGCTTGAGTCATATAAAGGGGAACAATGAAATGAGAGAAACAGTTCTTTCAATTGTTGAAGACCATCCAGAATTCGCCTTTCATCAAATTAATGTTCAACTGAGACTACGACTGCCATTAGCCCCACGCATTGCCCGCACAGCCTTGGTCAAAACACTTGATGGGCATCTGATTACAAATAAAAAAGTTACAAGATTCTCCAGTTGAGAGGAATTCTGAGACCACTTAAGACAACCACCACAAATACGCGGCGTGGCGGATGCGAAATATCGAAGAGCACGAACTGGTGCTTATTGATGAGGCAGGAATCACCATCTGGACAACGTGAACTCGAGGCTGAGCAGTAGGAGGCCCCAGAGCTGTTGTTGTTATCCAGGGACGATAAGGACCAAACCTGACGATGACGTTTACAGTCAGCAACATTCACGCTCTCATCCACCATAATCTGACCTTTAGAGGGATGACTTAGGCCCGTTTCAAGGATTTTCTTCAAACTTTTTCCTAACACCATCGTGCATACAATGACGTGTGCTTGATATTCGACCATGCTCCAGCTCACCGGCAAGTTGGACACGCAGAAGCACCTACCAATTTCTCCATTCGCTACTTTCATTCTTATTCTCCGTTCTTAAACATTTGCAAAAATGCGTTTTTAATCTGGAAAACTGACCTGAAAGCAAATGTGACTGAAGCCCGTCTTCAACTGCTGGGCCAAGGGTATCAAGAGTGGAGCAAACTGTTGCAGCGGTAACATGCCCCCTCCCCCCCCCCTAAAAAGAGAGAAAATAAAAAGAAAAAGAAAGGACATTTACCTTCAGAGACATGCAAAGACATCTGCCAGCTTGCTTTGGCAGATAAAATATGTATATGCAAATTCAATAAATAAAATCTCAAAGTTTTGGAGTTCGTCAAGATACGTGTCAGATTTATTTTTCCCCCTTGGAATCTATCCATGAGATGTATAGGGCAGTGGCTGAACTGTAAACTCTTTGGGCTAATATGTCGTCTTAGTTTCTACATTTTTGCCTCTATGGCTCTCGTGTGTTATGGCGCCTTTAAACCTGCAATACACAAAGCTCTGGAAAGAATGGGTATAAAATTAAAATGGGGAAAGAGCTACGAAGGTGGGTCATCGGGTACGTCATGCGACTCCCGCCTGGTGAGAGTTCAATACCTGTTATCGCCATAGCAACTATAACAAGCGGCTCTACACTGCGTCTGATGCCTGGGGTTTCCCGGTCTTCCATTGGTAGAAACCATAAAACTATTTTCTCTATAGTACCAAGAACTTAACTTTTGAAAAGAAAGCTACACCGTGACATTTGGCACATTATCCAGTTTGCTGCAATGCTCTTCTCTCAATGATTCATCAATAAGAAGCAATTTTAGCGAAGTCGGTAACACGATTGGGGATCGAAACGACAATCAACTAGTCTTGAGGTGGGTGCTCAACTTGTTTAAACGAGAACAGTGGAGTCGCCGTTTAAAAAGCCCCAAAACATCGCTAATTATTTCTGTTTCATTTGAAAAGATAATGTCACATTTGATTCGGCTGTGGGTTCCATTTGACGCAAAATTCAAAGTTAAGAGAACAATGTTCATTACGACGCTTTTTGTCACATTTCAAGCGAATATGTTGCATTTCATCACTCTTTATCACAATTGAACGCCCGATTTTCATGGTTGAGAAGGAAAACCTATAGAACAAGACCTTAGCTGGTATAGTCATTAATTCACAATAATATTTATAATTAAATTTACAAACACAGTCTTTGCTTTGTAATTGCCTATTTGGGATGAAAATAGATTGAATTGAATTGGCATTGTTGTCCTTACCATTAAATGAACATTATCGCAAAAGTAATAAGACGTCTTAATACTTGAATGTGAAAAAAAACCTTGTGTCCCAGATTTTTTGTCCTCGAAGAAAATGCATATAAAATAAAAATCAAAGAACACAGTAAAACCCAAGAAAAAAAACCCCAACAAATAAATAAACCAAAACCAAAAATAAAACAAAACAAACAAACAAAAAACAAAACAAAACAACCCAACGAAATTTGGTATGAACAGTCTTCAACTATCCAGATTTGCTTTTTAATAAATAGTTTGACCAGAAAAGGGTCCATTTTGAAACGAGGGCCATGTTAGAAGATGCTTATTTCCACTGTGATGCTTTGCACACATTTTCAGACGATGAACAAAATTGTTGTTATCAACAAGGTTTCTGGCATGGTGGTGATAAGGAGTTCCACTCTCCTCCGTCTACAGTTTGGACATTTCGTCCCATCGTTTGGTCTTTGATATGAAACACAAACACTAAAATCCATTGGGTTTTTAAGTCGGCACAGTAGGCAACCGTTTCATTTTCTGTGTAACGCCCAATGACAAGCACATTATTGCCTTTGTTTTACTGCTTTGAATTTTCAGGTGAACGGAAGTATGGTTTTAGCTTCAGACTAAGATTATCTTTCAGTATTCGCCAAGTAGACAATTTGGATATTTAAAGCTCACGGCCATAACACCGAATACTATTTGCGTTACAGCTTCAATTTTCTTGTCTTTCCTTGTGGATCTGGTTATGGTCTCCCCTTTCTAATAGTGCGAAAGATCAAAACAATCCTTTTGTTTTAATTGACCAGTTGCGAAAAGACTTTCCATCTGGTATGCTTGGTTTAAATTTTCTAGAGTGCGTTCCATGTACTTTGCAGAAACAGGCTTGAGTTCTTCGGAATGATTGGTTACAGTCTAAGTACTTTTTCAACACCAAATGCAATTTCGAGGGCACGGCTGTTAAATGCAAAATATTTTGTCAGCTAATTTCATTGAGTTAAATACCGAAATCCTAAAGTCTGAACATGGTTTCTTTCAATTTTGTTTAAAATCCGTTCAATAGTATAAAAAAGTTAAGTTTCTAAGTCTGGACACAACTTTGGTATATCCTGCACAAGTACAAAAAGAAACTTGGCGCGGTCTCTCCCTCCCTCACTTTATACCTCTCTCTCTCTCTCTCTCTCTCTCTCCTCTCTCTCTCTCTCTCTCTCTCTCTCTCTCTCTCTATCTCCCTTTCTCCCTCTCACCCCTCCTCTTTCCCCACTCTCCCTCTCTCTCCCTCTCACCCTCTCCCCCTCCCTCCCTCTCTGTACCTTCTCTCTCCCTCTCCGCCCTTCTCTCTCTCCATCCCCCTCTGTCTCTTCTCCTCTCTCTCTCTATCCTTATTTCTACCCTTTCCTTTTGATCAATTTTTTGTCATGCCATCCTTTATAACTCTCCCCCCCTCTCTCTCTCTCCATCTGTCTCATTTCTACTATACTCTTTCCTTCTTTTTCCATGTTTATTCCTCTCTCTCTATCGATCCCTCCCTCTCTTCACCACCATCTTTTTGTTCTCTCAATCTCTTCCAAGCTCTCTCACTCACTAAGAGTCTCTCTCATTATCTTTATGTCTGATTGTCCGTCTTTCTGTCTGTATTTCTGTCTGTCTATTTGTCAGTCTGTCTGTCTGTCTGTCAGTTTCTCACGCGCCCTTTTGTTTCCCTCCCTCTGGCGTAAAATACTCACGAAAGACAACATCCCAGAGAAAGAGACACACCCATTGGAAGGATAAATCGTTTATTTGTGTATTTATATAAAACCACACGCCCAATTAAAAAAAAAAAGAAACCCGAACAAAACCACATGGATTGATCTAAACACATACGATTAAAACAAATGATGTGATGAGCGGGCCTGTATAACAAAAGGGATCCCAGTTGTTGTCTTCATTCTTTCCTCATTGCGGTACAATAATGGTGTTTCCAGAGGAAATGGTGTTGGCACAATGTACAAGGAAATGGTGTGGGTGACGAGAACCGATAAGATGATGGTGTGCTCCCAACGGAAATGGTTTAAGTACATTGTATTTATTAGACAATTGTCTGTTTCTATAGAAAATGGTGCAAACATAGTGAACCGATTAGATAATGGTGTATTTCCAATAGAAATGGTGTAGATGCGTTGGCAAAGGAAATGGTGTTGGTGTAGTGTACCTTTTGATGATGGTGCGTTGGCAAAGGAAATGGTGTTGGTGTAGTGTACCTTTTGATGATTGTGACGAAGTGCCGTTTTTATTTCCATGTGGTATTGTCTTACTAAGTTGTTCTTTGTTGTTCTCTTATTTATTTTGGGTGGAAGTGTATTTTGAGTGAGTTGTTAAGCGCCTCCCTATTTTTCGTGCGCATGTTTTTTTCTTCTTTTTTTGTTGGTGTGTTTTCTTGTGCTTGTGCCTATTTTTTTGTCATTGAGGAGGACGGACGTCCCACTTTTGATAAATTTATTATATCTTTCCCTTCGGGGTAATTGATTATCTTTTCTTTGTTTTCTTTCTTGGAGAAAGAGATATTTTCAACGCCTTGTGAGGCGGTCAAGTTGGGTCAAGTTGGGTCAAGGTGGGTCGGGTTGGGTCGAGTTGGGTTGAGTTTAGCCGAGCTGGGTCGGTTGACTCACTTTGTGGGCTTTTGCTGACCACCACTGTGAACGGCTGTCACTGAGGGCCCCTGTGTGGGATCAACTTCATAGAGTCCCTTCGCCGGGACTGTCGGCCTGTGGAAACGAAGAGACTGACAGGATTCTCCTGGACCCCAGCGTATCCTGTTGCCGATTCCACACCTGTTTCCACGCCTGTTTCCACGCCTGTTTCCGTCCTTATCGTTTGTCGTTGTAGTGCGTGTCAGACCGTGTGTCAGTGTGTGAAGTCCATGCGCAAGTGTGTGTGTGTGTGACCTTCGTGGCTTTGTTACCCTATTTGTGTGACAAACCTGTTTTGTCGCTTTATTGAGTGTGTTTTATGTAATAAATATATTCTCTTTTTACTTCTGGTGTTCATGGTTGGTGGCTCGAGTTGCATTCTTTCCTCACTTCAATTAGCCTTTTACCGCCTCAGATTTGATCCCTGATCGTGGTCCGGGGTCAAATCAGAGGCACTCTATGACACTCGGTGATTGCACACGAGTCGCGGCTTGTGTGTCGTCACCGAGATCGTCACTACGACGGTGCGTTTGCAAAAGAAATGGTGTCGGTGTAGTGTACCCATTCAACAGTGATATGTTTCTGAAAGACAGTGTGTTGGTACAGTGCTCCTTTTTGGTAATTGTCTGTTTTAAAAGGACGAAGATAGAGTGTATCTTTAAGATAATGGTGTGCTTCTTTTAGAAATGGGGTATTTAGAGCTTTCCGACAAGATAGTAATGGTGTTTTGTGAGAAAATTGTTCTGGTATGTACGTACAATGTTTCTATTATGTGGAATATTGATCCACAACAACGCTCCAGCATTTTGAGACCTCCGGAAATGTTTTTTTTTTCTACTTCCTATGTAATGAAGAAGCGTTCAGGTCTTTGTGTCAGATTAAAACTTTTATTTATTTATTTATTTAGATTCACCCTTTGACCAGATTTTCACTTCGAATCTTCGAAAAGAATGTCGAAAAGGTTGTCAATATAACCATTCCCCCCAAAAAAGTAGTTATTCTTCCATTTATAACATGTTTAAAAAGCTCAAACTTGTACAGTCCGTTCCATCTAAAACTAAACCAAACCAACCCCCCCCAAAAAAAAAACAAAAACAAAAAAACAAAAAAAAAACAAAAAAAAAAACCCAACAAAAAACAAACAAACAAAAAAACCCACCAAAAAACCAAAACAAAAAACCAAAAACAAACAACAACAACAAAAACAAACAAACACAAAAACAGCATTATTTCTAAGGAGCTTTTATGCCCACGAATGCTTTCCTTTTAAAGTTTGCATGCGGTGCTAAGTCATTTTGTCTTAACTAGTTTTGAAATTTGAGCATCCGTTCCGTTTTTCACCTTTTTTTCTTTGTCTATGCATTTTACTCACCAACAGGTGCGATGCATAAACAAAACTACAATAGTTGTTGGTAAAAATTGATGACAACAAAATGTTTTTTTCGATATTAACTCTATTGGATTATTGCTAATGAACGGATAAAATTATGACGCTCGATTAGTTGAACTAATAAGATTTAAAAATGAGGAAGTTGATGAAAATTGCCCGTGTTTATAGTTTTTATTTGCAAGTTTTTACATATTGCGGTTCTATTCCTTTAAATGAGGCTCTTAGTGTTCTTTTAATCGTCACTAATAGTTACTGCTTTGACTTTTTCTTCCCACAACACACAGCTAGTCATTCAGCTTGGAAGATTGAAGCGACCAAAATGAGAACAATGATCGAGCGTCATGAATAGACATCGACACGCACTGGATTGACCAGTCTCTTCTCACACCAGTTTCTGGTGGCTCCTCTCTGGTACAGTGTTGGGAAGACCAATCCAGCGGCTTCGAGGACCAGATAACCCCAAAGAAAACAAACCGCTCAAATTAGATTACAAATGATGAAAACTAAGACAGACCAAGGAATTTTGGTGTTGTTTTTTTTTTGCCGAATCGAAAAATGGCGAAAAGTACACAGCAACGCCCCCAAACGAAAAACAAAACAAAACAAAAAACAAAACAAAACAAAACAAAGCAAAAAAAAACCCAACCCCCCAAAAAAACAACAACAACAAAACAAAAACCAAAAAAACCCCCCCAAAAAACCCAAATCCAAACCAAAACACCCCCCCCCCCACAAAAAGAACCAAAATAAAAAAAACTAAAAACCAAAAACCAAAACAAAACACCCCCCAAAAAACAAAAAACAAAACAAAAACAAAACAAAACAAAAAGCAAAAAAAAGAACTCCCCAAAAACAATCAAAAACAAAAAAAACAACAATAACAAACAAACAAACAAACAAACAAAAAACCCCAACAAGAACCGAGCAATTCTAATTTTCACGACCGCCGTGACACAGCGCCAAGGGAGGGTGCGAGTGCTAGTCTCAATCATTGAGTTCAGTTTTGCTCGTCTCGTGTGGGGTGTGCTGTGTGCTGTGTGCCGAGTGCCGTTTATGGAGTGTCTGCCGAAAGGCAGGAGCAGAGTGGGAGCGTGTCGCGATATGTTCCATGAGTCATTTCGGTAAACGGACTGAATTGCGCGAGAGCTGGGTCGTCGAGGGCTCATCACAGACCGTTTGTAAATTAGCCAGGGGTAAAAAAAAAAAAAGACTGCAGTAAAACTCCTGCGAGATGTGCACACTCTACTCATGGCACAAGAATGTAGTTTCTTCCTGTGTTAGAGGCATGAATGAGAACTGGTGGTCAGTGGAATTATGCATGCTGACCAGGCAGAGCCAAAGCCGACCTGTCTGTAGGAGGCACTGGAGGGAGAACGGTCTGCAAGTCACCAGCCTCTCGCCAGACTCTTTAACGCCAGGAATAATGGAGACATTTACCAGGGGAAATCTAATTAACGCCGCGCCTGAGGAGATTATCATACCCAGATAAAAATAGAAAGACAGATAAGATGATATTGGTTAGAAACTTATGTAGATAATAAATCATTACAATGATTACGCATAGCAAGATATGAAAAAAAGATACAAGACTATCAATACCTGGCACTTTTTACACAATTGACTTTAAAAGAATATGCCACAGAATCTCATGCATACATGTTAACAACCCATTTTTTATGACAAGCTACACAGCTATTGCACCTTTTCCTGAGCAAATATGAACTTCGTCCAATTCATATGCGACATTCTACACTTCATATATGACATCGTCAATTAAAATTCGACAAAACAATAAAATTACCATTCTGACGTCATACCAGGTTATGAATGAATGGATGGAATATGAATGAATTTTATTGGATGGTGCCATATTTGTGCCTAGCAGAGGCATAATTTGAACTTGCTTTAGTGACGTCACCCTTATGCTTTTTCAGTGGTGCGGATTAATGATAGATTGAATGGTATTGTAATCAGATCGTTTTTGTTTGACCTAACAATGAAATTCATGGGTGTGTGTGTGTGTGTGTGTGTGTGTGTGTGTGTGTGTGTGTGGGGGGGGGGGGGGGGGTTCCCCCCCCTCAG
>JBCIKM010504710.1:0-10049 GCA_039654465.1 Melibe viridis | reverse complement strand
ATTCCCTCCTCCGACGTCTTCCTGTTTTTTTTCCTTTCTCTCTATGGCTTTGACTCACCTCGGTACTGTGTCTATACTATTTGCTATTCATTTTCATCTATGGATTTCAAGTGTATATTTGTGAAGCATTTTAATACAGTGACATTACAATGGCAGTTTTTTTAATGTGATAAAGAGATCAGTTTCTTACACGTCAAATCTAGCATAAAAGCATAATTAGCCAAATCTCCACTTAATGAAAATGACATCCCATTTTGTTCAATTTTCCTCAAATTTAGTGTTTACACACTACTTAACTTTGAGCTGTTGCTAGAAACTAGTGGTCTTTATCTTTTTTTTTATGTTTGTTGGTTGTTTATTAGATCAGGGATTGCCAAAAATCATAATTTAATAGAGCATTTCTTGAAATACCTATTCTTAGAATAATGGCTGTTTCAAACTCCTTTGCATACACTACTATTAATTGTTGCAGGGTTTTTTTTCCCCTCCACCTAATATTTACATTTGGGATGTCTTTCAAATTTTTAACTCATGATGAGAAATGTTGCTACATGATGTCTTATTAGGTACTATTATTTTACTTTGACAGACATCAAGAAGAGGTATGATTGAAGAAGTCATGGAAGTGGATATTGAAAAAACCCCTGGAAAGAAATATGTAGCGGATGGTAAGCTCTTTTTAACTCGTTAGACATGGAATAATTATTGTTAATTACAGTAGAGCACTGATGTGAAGAACAGCTTGGGACATTCCAAATGAGTTCTTTGTATCAGAAGTTCTTAACAAGTGTTTCAGTCAGGATTTACGTATTTTGTTTTGTTATCCGTATCCCTTCATGTCGCCTAAGCAGTGTTGGGACTCTGGAAGAACTCTGGATCACAAGAAATGAAGACAGGCAGAGGATCGGTCCACCATGCCTAATCTTGCTTGGCATAAAGACTAATACAAGTGCTATTACTCGATCTTAAGCCAAACAATAATTGCTGTTGCCTTGGTGGGATCTGCTCATTGATAAAGACCAATGAGCCAATTAACTGCAGGGCATGGATTTACTTATTCACCCCTTATAATGTGCTTCAAAGACTGTTCATCGTAGCCATCAGTTCTTTATAAAAGTGGGCTTTATATGTATAGGCCACTGACATTTTCTCAGTCATGTGGAAGTTTTGTATGTGTCTTTTTTCATAGCTTGTTTTGATTATATTTGCTACCAAGAGATTTTTCTTTCTGTCTATTTTGCTGTTCCGCTCTTGATTTTCCTATGATTCATCTTTGTCTTCAACGCTAGCTTATCTGAATCTCAGTGTGGCAATTTGATGAAAAGAGTAAAAATGTGAATTTGATTGGATTTATTATTTGTTCTCTTACAGATTTGGAGGAAAAAAGTAAGGTACCCTATAAAAAGAGGATGACAATGTCAGAAGAGGAAGCAGCATTCAGTTTTTATATGATGGAAAAACATGGAGAAGATTATAAGGTAAGATAAGTTGAAAGAAGATAACACTTTTGCCATACAAAGAGTTTGTTGAGCTGAATAAAAAACTGAGTCTAGATGAAAAAAATAATAAAAAAAACAAACAAGATAGAACTTTAATTGAATTCTATCAAATTGATTTAAAGGATGAAATGACTCTAAATGATGAAAATATACTACAGGTAGAAGATTCCATGGAGATTGATTTTCTGTTTATACATTTTCATCAGAAATGTTGTTATATATAATTTTCAATACTCGCCCTGTGGTAAATCGGCTCATTGGTCTTTCTCAATGAGCAGATATCACCTTGGCAACAGCAACAATTGGTTGGCTTAAGATAGAGTAATACCCCATTAATGTATTGCTCCTTATGCCACGCAAGTTAGGCATGGTGGACTGAACCTCTGCCTGCCTTCATTTCTTGTGATCCATAGTTCTGACACTGCTGAGGCAGTATGAAGCGATATAGATAACAAAACAATAACAATTTTCAATACTTCATGGTAGTTGCGATAAATAATCAAGCTTGAAGACTTTGAGATGTGTATTTGAATGATGGGTTTACTGCACCAGGTTCTTGGATTTGATTTGCTTCATCATCTGCAACTTACAACATCAATGCTATCTATTGAGTTTCTAATTAGTATTAGATCATAGATTCTGGATTCATCTGGTGTTCGTATTTTCAATGATTAAATTTTGTATTATTTCATGAAATATATTTATCTAAGATTGTCTTTTTTTTAATTCTTTATTTCACATAACAGTATTTTACATTTAGAATTTTTAGTGTGCTTTCAACGTTTCACATAGGGCTATTTATTATCTTTTTCAGGCAATGGCCAGAGACCCCCGCAACCACTATCAAGAAACCCCAAAACAGATCAAGAAAAAAATAGAAAGGTTTAAGAATATGCCGGAATATGCTGAGCTGTGTAAAGAAGGGAAACAAGGTGAGAGCAGTATTACTTCGTGAGTGTTGGACTCCTTTCATTTTGGGTTTTGAGAATGCAGCGCTGGACTGACTGAAATGTTTATCCTGGATGTTATGAAGTCAATGAGTCACCATTACGTTTGGAATATACACTGTTACCATGGTGATTTGGCTTATCAAGGTTTGATTCATTTGAGTGAATGTGCATTATTTCCTGTTTTTTATTTGTTTTTGATTGATGAAATTGTGCTTTGAATGAGAATGTTTTTTGTGGCTGCAATTGCAAGCATATGTGTCTGGAATAAACTGTTCATTTATCTTTACTTACAGGATTTTTGTGTTCTTCTTATTTGGAAACTTTGCGATTAGAATGAGAAGAGGATATTTGGTTACAATAATGAACAAGGAAAGTTATAAAATCTTGATGATAGAATCTATACAATGTTTTTTGGCCATTCGCTTCAGGTTTTGGCGGGTATAGTTTGCTTACTTGAGTTATTTGCATCATACTGTAATATAAAGTGGAAGAGACGTGAATTAATTGATTGGAAAAAGTCACTGAGATCCTTATTTGTCATTTTAATTTCTGTCCTTGTCCATTTTTGTATCTCAAGCTTAAAAATGGGAGGAGTCTTATCACTGACTGTCTGTGTTAAGAGTTACAGTCTGTCTGTGTTGTTCTGATTCATTATTGTGTGCATGGTATCATTGTCAAGTTGTCACGGTCATGTCATCTTTCTGTTTCCTATCTTATAATTTCAAAAATTATCCCCTTACTCTCACTTCCCCAGTCAATTATAAATGGCCGATAAACTACAGTGAAATCTGGATAAAGTCCCCTCGCTTCATACCAACTCTTGCTTGAAGTCAACACATGTCAGCAGTCTTTTTCCTTATTTATTTTTATCTCAGTATTTTTGTTTCTGATGAAGTCAATGACCTTAGCATAAAACTGCTTGAAGTCAAGACCATGTGACTGGAGTGGTTAAATCCTTGGAAAAGGGGAATAACAGTGCCTTTTCTCATTGTGCTGCTGATTGTGATTATCAACAAATGCATATGAGTATGATGAGTGCTGATCCTTTTGACCTGCGATGTTGTTGAACGGATTCAATTTCCGGGTTAACTAGGAAGCTTACTCAATCTCGGTTCGTTTATTGTTTACATAGGCCCCACTGATCGATGCGTTATCCACACCCTGTGTCTCTCGGCTAGCTGCCGCTGCCTAGAATGTCTGATTTCTTTGGAACGGCTGAATTAAAAAAACAAAAAGATCTTCAAATTTGTTTCAAAATAATGCTCTTGAATTGAACTTTGAGGTCAAATGTCAAAGAGATCAGCTTTCGGATGCGCAAGATAACTGTCTGTTTGTTTACATTGGCTGATTGAAGCATGTTGTGGAAAGGGAAGATGACAGTACCTTTAAAAATTTATTATCGTCTAGGTTTAATTTAGTTGAGTTTTGAAATAAAAAACTGCTTTTCTATCATTTTTTTATCTAACACTAGTAGGAAGTAGACCACCGAAATGTTTGACTGCTGCGTAAAGGGAAGTAAGCATAACTTATTTTCTCAAACCACTTCTAGATGTTGATTTTTGAGAATCCTGAAGGGATGTTTTGTTTTGATTTTTTTTTTCCTCTAAAATTATCCTTGCATCATTTCTCAAGACTATCCAGATGATCTGCTGGACGAATAAGATAAAACATTCCTTTGAAATTAAGGACATGAGTCTTGAGGTTGAGTTAACTTATAGTTCTACTTTACCAACTTATTAAAACAATGTTTCCTATTAAAGGAGCCACACTTCCACTGAATACTGAGTCTTTTGCTTTCAAAATTAAAAATTGTCTTGGATTAGTTCAGCAGACTTCCACTATTTCTTCCATCTGACAAATGAGCTCCTGACAACTGATAATTTTACCTTTCTTGGCAAAGTTTGGAATTTTTGGCTGTCCGTCAGGCTGGTCTAAGCCTTTTTTGTTGCTGCTTTCCGCCTCTGTGGTGGTTGTTTCTGCCTTTCAATTACTTGCAGCAAAAGACTCAATATAGGCTAAAATCGACAATTTAATTGTAGTTTTCATGAATACATTCAAGTTTTGAGTACTGTATGTAGCTTTGAGCTTTATAGTTATTGGTACAAACTACCTCAGGCATACTGCGTTAATGGTGCCCCACTTCTGATATTCCCTGAACAAACTTATTTATTGAAAAACGGGCCATGCAAACTTTTTTATCTTTGGCAGTAGCCAGAAACTATACTTTGATGCTAAAAGAGAACTCATTATTGTACCTGAAATGTTTTTTTTTTTTTTTTTTAGATATTAACCATCCCTGTAAATGCTTGGTTTGACATCATCCCACCCTGTACATAGTTATTATCTCTAAACTCTGAGCAAGACTTAGTAGCTCGTGGGGCTTACATAGAGACATGACTAATTTCTAAATAAGCGGCACCACCACCTATATAAATCTGTTTGCCTTTTTTGATCCAATAGGGGAAACTTTTTTGAGGGGCTGTCCCAATGAAAGACAGCTCAGGTGTCAGCTTTGGCATGGTTGCTTTACCAACAGGTCCACTGAGCCTCAGAGTTGATCTCCATGAATTCGAAGGCACTAGTGGCCTATTGCCAGATTGAAGTCCATTCTTGGAGATCAGATAAAGATAAAAACACCCTTTATTAAACTCATGGGTTTTTTTTACTTCTGTTTCTATTCTTTTACACTGAATCCATCGTCTTACTTTTTCCCCTTTTCTTGTGTATCTTGTTTGGTTTTCAGTGGCATCCCCTATTAATTTCATGCCTTGTAGTTAGTACATAAATGACTCCAGGGTCACAAGTACTTTGGTTCATAAAGGGGGTTTAAAGATCTTGGGTCTTCCTTGACCATAACGCTGTTGTGGGTGATGACCATTGCTTATTTTTGTAAGGAGAGATGATATTATTTGTCATTGTTAATCATCTCTTGGTGGTTTGGATGTGTGTTTCGAGAGATTTTTTTTTTTTTTTTTGTGTAAATCATCTTTCTGCTGTTTGTGGTTTGATCTGTTCCCTCTTTGAACTTATTCTATCATCTTACTTCCTCTTGGCTCCTCTATGACCCTCATGTGTGTCATAGGACCCTAAAACTACCAATCAGGTACAGCATTCTCAGTAAAAGAGGGGGGGGGGGGCATCAAGCTTATTCTTTAGCCAGTTGTTTATCCAAGGAGTTAAAAAAAAAAGATTTGTAAAGTCACATGCAATCGGAACCATCTTGTTAAGCTCGGTACAGTAAAATCTATCAGACGATTTCAAATATATCTCCATCACTACTACAAGCCAAATTGTGCTCACATGTGTGTTGTAGAAGGAACTAAAGGACAGGTGATCAGGGAAGTTTCGTGTGTCAGTAATACCAATGTCCAATGTCAGTCATCAGTGTCTTTATGTTGTGTTGTGAAGTGGAACTGGTCAGAGTCAGAATGAATAGAGCAAGTCATGCGGAACCCAGGTTGATAGGATTTTAATTAATGATAATTGGTACATTATTATCCCATCATTTTCAGAACCACCAGCAGTTCTTCCTACATACAAGATAGAAAAGAAATTGTCACAGCCAAAATCTATTGTGGAAATATATATTTTTGACAACATGACCATAATACTTCTGGTTTGATGCCATAAGAAAAAAAAAGAAAAATAGGGGTGGGGGGGGGGGGGAATAGGGAAACGACGACGACAGGTAAAAGATTTTAATTTCTGCAGAATTGACAGTAACAGTACGCGAAATTTTAATTATCCCCAAAATGACTTGACACAAAAGAACCCACAAAAATGACAAAACATGGTCGAATGGTGTATATATCGCGCAACTTACAAGTGTACTACATAGGCCTACTATTCAAAATATGAAAATGAACTGATTTCAATATGAGTAATAGCGCAGCATATTGCTGTTAGGCTTTGTCTTCAAGCATTTGTCTCCGGAGACAAGATCTTAATCCTGGAAGGCTTAGCAGGGTCAAGTATTAAGATTGACATTGCTGCGATTAGGACTCTAAATCTGAACTAACGATGTAGTTCAGAAAACAAAACAAAAATGCTCGTATATGTACAAACTCCCGTAACTTCATAGGAAGAAATCTTAAGTGTCACAGCTTTTTCCTCGGGTAGTGCTTCAAGACAACAGAGCAATAATATTTCAAATTAAAGCAACCACGTCATAGTACCACAGTGAAATTCTAGTAAGATTAATAATAATAAATAAAAGTTAACGCAAATTCTTTAAAAAAAAACAAACGAACCCCCCCCCCCAAAAAACAAAAACAAAAACAAAACAAAAAAAACAACAACAAAAACAACCAAACAAAAACAATCACATAACGTCATTATCTCTCTATTGGTCGGGCCAGTTCCTCTACTCGGTTTGATATCCTCGCCTTGAGGGCCAAGGGCTTCACCTGGAAGGCGCCTGGGTTGAACTGCAGCACGTTCATGTTGACTCGCTGCACGGGGGAGGCCAGCTCGGATAGGCGGCCTGAGGCGGTGGCCCTCTTGGCGCCTTTGGTCACGGGCCACTGGATCTCCCGGGCATGCTGGAAGCCGTCGGCCAGGGCCTTGGCTCGGGCCATCTCGATGCATCGCGGGGACGCCACCGAATTGAGGGCTGCCTCGGAAACCTGGGTTTGGGGGTGTATGTGGTGTGTCAACGTGTGTACTCAACGTTTGTTCAATTATGTAAATACTCGTACAATGATACGGTACACAGATGACAGAAAGTCTTACGTGTGTACAGTGTACCGTATTTGTTTATGAGAATGGCTACAGGAGTTTGTTTTTTAAATGAAACATGACTTATGCGTCATGATCACAGTACGTACAAGTATGGATATGATGAGCGTTTTACAAGATGGGTTCTTTTTTTTTTTTTTTTTTACCCTTTACCTCTCCATAAACTCATCTGCTGGCATAACATTAATTAAAGAACTATGGGATTTTTATTTTGGGGTCTGTCTTCGCCTTTACAATATCAAATCGTTACTGTTCTGAGTGAGACGTAACTTACTGGCCAACATGGTTCCCGGAAGGGACCCTCGGCACGCAGCTTGGGCGTGGCCAGCTGCTCGAGCCGTTCCGTGGGTTTGGTGCTCTGGGCCGATTTGGAGACCTGCCACTGCACGTCCCTGTCCAGCAGGAAGTCCCGGTGTGTCTGCTTTGGGTTGGCCAGGTCCACAGTGTGTGGACGTGGCGCCATCTGCATCGATTCGTCTGCCACCTGCCAGATTGGACTCACCCTGCCGCAACTGTACAGAAACTCACTCCTGCAAGGACACAAGAACACGTCACGTAGAAGGACTTATCCTATTGTTTTATTGTCATTATCAATTATCATTATTTTATGATTATGACAGGATGAATTTGGCGGAAAAATCCAAATCCACAAAAAAAAAAAATTAAAAAAAAAAAAAAAATCAAGTGCTACTACACGACAAATACAGTGAGATCTTGTAAAATCGCATACCAATGGGCCAAGTGAAGTTCTATTTGTCGTGTTCTTTAATCTCGATGGAAAATCGTGCACCCCCCCCCCCCCCCCGCTCAGCTCGTCCGCCCATCTGGAAACATAAATAATCGAAAATTAGGTCATGGTATCTTATGGATCGAGGAGGAGGAGATTCTACCTACCTGTTAGGTGTGTGCAGGAGGTATTTTTTGTGCTGCGCCAGCTGCGAGATCCTCTCGGTGGGCGTGGCATTCATGGCGTTCTCGTCCACCAGGCTGAGGGCCGACACCCGACCACAACTGTACTGCCATATGGGCCTGTCCGTGAAGACGGGGAATACATGTGGACAGAATACAGTAGAGCACTTCTATGAAGCACACTCTTATAAAGAACTGATGGTTATAAAGAACAGATTTTTAGCACCATATTTTAGGGAGTTAACACATAAATCCAGACCGATGATGTAAAGAACTGCCGATTTAAAGAACTCGTTTGGAAATTCTCAAGCTGTTCTTTATATCAGTTCGCTACTGTTATATTTTTTTTATTATTATTTTTATTATTAGAAAAAGGGAGACTTTCTTCATAGTTTTTTTTTCTCCCATGGGTAGGGACTATGAACATGGTGGCAGAATTCTTAGTACAGTTCTCTCCGCGTGAGTAGACTGGACCGTAGTATGGGTGCCTTTACTTTGTCGCCACCAACGCCATCTCTACGACGGGCGTGTCTCCCAATTTTCTGTTACCGCCAGCTTTCTTACATCCACCGCCAACATTTCTAATATCAACAGCATCACTTCATTCAACGAAACCATTTGCAATGGATCACGCGCATAAAGCACACGCTTATAAAGAACTGATGGCTATAAAGAACATATTTTTTAGCTCTTTATAGAGATTAAGTTCATAAATCCTGACTGATATAAAGAACTACTGATACAAAGTATGCACTCATTTGGAATGTCCCAAGTTGTTCTTTATAAATTATAATATAATAGTATTCTACTGTACAGTACCGTTACTTCCAACGACACACCTGAGCTCAGTCACTGCTCCTTACCTGCCCAAGTGCACTCCAGTCTGGAACTCCTTTTTAGGCGAGGCCAGCTCCGAGAGGCGTGGGGCGGCTGAGTGTGACTTGGTGGCGGGGTTGAGAGGCCACAGGGTCTCCTGGGTGCCCCAGGTTTGCTCCGGCCTGGGAATGGCAGAAAAAATCAAGATGATGTTACATTCGCAACAGTATTAAAACCGTTATTGAAAATCAGGCCTCCGAAACGCAGACAACAAAACAATGTCTGACATTTTTTTTTCTGAGGAAGGAAAGGTCTTTGTGTCTATTTTCAACTGAATATTGTTTGATTGACATAATCTCCAGCAAAATTGATGCAGTGAGTCTTCAAACATTTTTATTAGTACACCATAATTCGAACCTGAAACTTCGATATTGTCATCTTATTTTACCCTTTGAAGGAGAAAGCAAAAACAACTGTCCGAGGGTTCAAAATGGTTTATCAGCGGATACCACGCTGCTTTGGTCTGAACTTTTTTGCGTTACTTATGACGCTCAGTATATCATTTACTAAACTTTATGTATTTGAAAGAATACAGGGTAAATGATATTTTAAATATTCTCAGAGAGTCTCGAGATAAGCCCAGAAATAAAAGTAAGAAGGCCACTCGTTTTGCCGTTAGAAACGTGTGGAAAAGTGTGTGGAACTTTTCAGTATCATAATATATGGTATGCAATGTATACCGTCGAGAGCAACGATAAACTCGCCGTGAAGTTTTTCAGTCATTTCTTCACGTCGATGAAGTGGTGAAAATAATTACACGATTACTCCCCTTCCTTCCAACTGACTTGTCGGATGTTATTATTTCATAGATTAAGTCCCTTGTGTGGAATTCTTAAAATAGTATCTTAGTAGCCATCGCCTCGATTGCACCATAGCAATCTGTACTTTCCCGGCGCCGCATGTATTTAGTATAAATACTCGTCGAAAACCCTTGTGTCAGGCTGAGCCGTGGCGGTGTGGATTAGGAACAGACACATCCTATCAACAGAGCCTGAAGCTGATGATCCCGTGGTCGGGGTCTCTTCGGAGGCCTCGGCTACACCACACCGCTGACTCGACACTCAGTCTTTTTGCTACC
>JBCIKM010504600.1:0-10049 GCA_039654465.1 Melibe viridis | reverse complement strand
CTTTAAAATGGTATATAATATGATACACTTTTTCTCATAACTCTTAATGTAAGGTAATTTTTTCATAGGGCACCATTTGGGGTCTTACCGCACTCGAAAAACCCCACAGTGCAACCAGGAAAAACCCTTGGCATGGAAAGAGTTAAGTCTCCCTAAAACTAACTGAAAGAAGTGTAAGCAATTTGGGCAATATTGTAAGCAATGAAGTTATTTTTTTCTTATTCTCCCCTTTTGCCCAATTCAGACTTGAACCAAATCCATGCCTCCATACTGCACTGACAAACTGCACACACGCACCCATTGAGATTCCTGCTTACATGATTGTGTGATTCACATAGGTACACTTACAAAGGGACCAACATGCCATAACAGGACTATGACACAGACATCAAAACCCATGGACACACACTGACACTCACAGGTACACACACACACACACACACACACACACACACACACACACACACACACACTCACACACACACACACACACAAATGCACACTTGTTCTCAAGGATGACTATCGATATCCGTTCTAAGCTGAACTTCTGCAAACATACAAAATTATAAAGTAACAAATCAAGAAACTTGACTTTAGGCATTAACCTACATTAGCTGATAGACATAGAAATGAACACATTTAGAAAAAAGTATGTATTTACCTGCCCACACCTAAAAGACTGTATACAAATTCCATTCCATATGGGTTTTAAAAAAATGACATTGTGCCTCAGATGGGAAATCAATAATAATGATAATGCCCCAGTGTATTTCTCTTCTTTAAAAGATGGCTCTGGGTGTATGACATAATAAAGAGGAAAGAAAATTAAAAACAACACCTCTCAGGTTTAGGCAGTTGATAAAGAACCATGGTTAACATAGGCAGGCAAAATATATGAGCCCATGAATACAGTTTAAACCTAGAGATAAAAAGACGTCCATAGTATATTATGTTGAAAACAATACGATGGTATATATGGGTGTTAAATAGATAATATACATTAATAGCCTTACTTACAATTTGAACCATATAATTACAGGTTTAGAGAAAATGCATGAGCAGACAGTATTTAACCATCAATCGACCCATCCATCCATTCATCCATCTGTTTGTATTTAAAAACCAAGAATTCTTAAACAAACAAGCATCATTGAGTGAAATACACTAATAAAACATAGATATACAGTTGTGTCCAAAAGTAATCATACATTTGAGTTTATTGTGTCATATCTTCATTAACATTCAAAGTTTTTATATAAAATGTGCATCACTATAAACTATAGAGTATTCCACACTCTTTGCAGTAGAAAACATTTCAATGTTTCAATGAGTTAACTTTTTACAGTGGTTTTAAAAAAGCAACTCAAAACAATACATTTTGAAAAAGAACAAATAGTAAAAAAAAAATGCTTCTTTTGGTCCATCCATCCATCCACCCACATTAGATTGACAGAAGGATAGATGGATAAACGGATGAATTGGTGGATGGATTAATCCTTCCATTTGTCCATCAATCAATTTGTCCATCAGTCCATCCATTCATCCATTTAACTATCCATCCATCCATTCATCTATTTATCCATCCATTCATCAATTCATCCATCCATCCACCTGTCAATATACAATTGGTGGATGGATGGACAGAGGGATGAATGAACAAAAGTTGTGTTTTTTACTGTTTGTTTCTTTCACAAAATGTGTTTTTTTAGTTACCATTTTCAAACCACCCTCAAAGGCAGACTTGTTGAGACAAAGAAATGCATATGAAAGTGTCGAAATACCCTGCAGTCTATAACCTACTGATATAGTTCCATGAATAAATATTAAGCATCTGTAGAGATATGATAGAAAACTCCAGAGTATACTTACTTTTTTCACAACTGTATAAAAGCAATAAATGTTGACTATGGTGTCCTACACATAAAGAGGGATTTGTTGACACCAAAACAAGCTTTAAGTCCTAAATTCACCACTCTATGGAAGCAGGCACAGCCAGCAGCAATGACATTTACAAATGAGTGGCAGGCAAGAAAGACAGCTTCTCACACTGGCATGCACACCTAAGTGCACAGAGACAGACTTACATGCAAGAGTAATTGATATGAATTCAGAGTAGATATTATTAACAGGCATGCATACACATATTGCATATACAGAGAAAAGCAAACTCAGACACAAATAAAATTCCACAAGTTCCTCATGCAATACAATGAGATAAAAATAAGTACAGCAACTAAGACCTGAATCTTTTTGTTGATTTTATTGCCACCCTATTTCAGCTTTTTCTTTGTCTCTTGAAAGATGCATGACTGTTTTAATGATTGTAACAAACCTAGCATTATTCTTTCTCTCTTACAATACAAGGTAAATGAGTGTATCACACTCTGTTTATTAACTAGTATTTCTACTTTTATATATTTTAAAATGCACACTTTTTGGGGGATGCCTGTTTTTTCATCTGCTATCTTAAAATGAGAATTTCAAGAAATAACCACAATAAAAGCAAATACTAATTAAGAAATTTTTTTTATTTTTTTATTTTTTTATTTTTTTTTTGTGCGTAGTTTTGATTTTGTTATTATTATTATCATTTAAGTGCACAGGATAATTTTTGTTCATTCATGATCCTGTAAATTTGTCTTTCTTATCTTGAGATAACACATTCCAGCACTAGCTGACAATTAATTTGTTTTTTCTTTCTTTTAGCTTCCCATTTTGCACTTACTAAAACTAAAAAATCCAATCTTTCTTAACCCCTTTGAGATTGAATTTGAGAAATACAATCTGATTTTGGTCATGTATTGTGGTTTTTTTAAAACTTTTTTTCTCCCTGAAGATCTTAATGAATGCATGGAGAATGTGCACAAATGTGATTCCCAAAAAGAAGTATGTGAGAATACTATAGGATCATACGACTGCAATTGTGCCCCTGGTTATGAATCTGTCAATGGCATATGTGAAGGTAATACATAGCTCTTATTTTCTTGTTGTAATTTTCCATCTATTTCCTCATTAGTTCATTTCCTTACCAAGCACTCAAACATCCATGTACAAATTACATACAGGGTTGAAATGAGATAAGATAATTTAACATCATGACTTTGAATCAACCTTTTTTTAACTTTTCTCAGCTCATATTTTTTTATTTACAAAATTATGAGAAAAAAATTATTAAAATAAACGTGTTATGAGCATAATTGCATTAAATGTAGAATATTAAACTCACTACAAAACAGCACACATTGAGTAAAGACTTCAGTCTTTTAAGGAATGACTAGTTGCAAATCTCTGAGCATCTTCTATTTCAAGTATTGTCTTCTAAAAAGAGGACTCAATACACAATTCTAATACTCTAGAATAGATGAAATTACATGAGGATAACAACAAAGGGGAACTCATTGTTCTTACACAAGTCAATATGAAACAAAAAAAACACAATCAATTGTATATTAAGTGTCATAAGTAATGCAAAAAAGTTCAGCCCACAGCAGCGTGGCATCCAATGGATGATTTGGATGAAAAAAACATGGTAAATAAAGGCTGCATCATTGTCAAATCCACCCACTGAGAATCTTGATGATGTTACATTCACAACAGCAATAAAACAGTCATTGAAAATTGTTTTATTTTGTTATCCATATCCTTTAATACCACCTTAGCAGTGTCGGGAAGAACTCTGGATCACAAGAAATGAAGACAGGCAGAGCATTGGTCTATCATACCTAGTCTTGCGTGGCATAATGAGAAATACAAGGGATATCACTTGATCTTAAGCCAAATAATAGTTGCTGTTGCCTTGGTGGGAACTGCTCATTAATGAAGACCAAAGAGTCAATTTACCACAGGGCTTGTTGTTGAAAATCAGTTCTCTAAAAACTAGACTACAAAAACAACACTTGACATTTTACTGAGGAAGGAAAGATCTTTGTGTCTATCTTTATCTGGATATCGGTGGATTAGCATAATCTGTGGCAAAGTTGATGCATTGAGTCTTAAAACAATATTTTATTACACCATGATGTGTACCTTATTCTTTGATGTTATCATTATCTTTTACCCTCTGACAGAGAAATCAAAAACAACCTTCCGAGGGTATTTTTTGCATTACTTATGATGCTCAATATGATTTTAATGTTAGTGCTTCTTTCTTTTTAGTCAAAAGTGTTGATTTACTTTTACTTCTAGGTTTCTCTGAATCCCATTGGAAATTTCAACATTTTATAGCGCATCATCAATGCTTACATTTTATTTCTGGTAGGAACATTAGAAACAGAATTATTATGATTTTTTCATCTAATGCATATTCCATTAAATATTGATGAACAGACAGTCCCATTTATATTTATGTAAAATAGTTGTATTTCTATGTATCAGTCTATGATAACAATATTATTCATGTTTTTTCTTTTATACATGAAGATATTAATGAATGTGAGAAAAACTTGGACAATTGTGGTAACCACAAGGGTTGTGTCAACACTGAGGGATCCTTTGAATGCCAATGCTGTGCAGGATTCAAGAACAATCCTGAGGTTAATGGAGAATGTATTCGAGACCCACAAGGTAAGTAAGATTTTTTCAATTTCACATGAGATCTTTATGTAAAAAACATTGATTGATTAAGCATTTGTATCTAATTTGATGACTTGTTTGTTTCTTTTTAAAGTCACAGTTATACACAGAAACTTTTTGTATGGGTACCTAGGCTGCAGCACTTTCATGTTCACAGTCGGACATGCCAATTTAATTTTTTTTTTTTTTTAATTTTTTTTTTTTAATGTATTTTGTATATGAAGAATAGAAGAGCAGGCACTGGAAATAGATAAAAATTTACAGAAAATAGTATAAGCACAGTGCTGAGGTGAGTCAAAGCCACAGAAAGAAAGGAAAAAAACAGGAAGTTGTCAGGGGAGTGAATCAAAACCAGGATCTGCCATAGCTCCCATTTGACTGGCCACTGCCAGAACACCGGGTCTACCAACTGATAGAGGCGGATGGCTTATTTTACTCTTGTATTTGTGAGGAAGAAATTCAAGAGACAATTTCATCTGAGTTTTGAAAGTCAAGGTTAAGTCTTACTTGTAGAAAAAATTGAATTAAAAGGTTTTTTTTTAGATTGATGTTGAAAAATTGATAAAATTGAAAAATGAACTCTATGAACTGTTCATCTTATCCACAACTTTTTAAAGTTCAATATTCTTTTTACCTAAGCATATATATCTCTAAATCCATTATATTGTATGCACTTTACTGAATTTTACATAATATTTGTTGCCTGGGTGGCTGAACTTAAAATGAGTCTCTGTTACACTCTCAGTTCTTTATATTGAAATATATTAGAGTGGCGGATGGCTCAGCTGGCAAGCCCGCTGTTCTGGCAGTGGCCAGGCAAATCTATGCCAAGGCAGGTCCTGGGTTTGATTCCCTCTTCTGATGACCTTCTGGTTTTTTTTCCCCTTTCTCCCTATGGCTTTGACTCACCTTGGCACTGGGCCTATACTATTTTCTGTTTATTTTCATCTAGTTCCAGTGCCAGCTCCTCTTTTCTCTATATGCTTACATTGAAAGAAAAATAAGTGTCATATTTTCTTTTCCTCCCCTCCCCACCTCCTGCTCCTTTTATCAGCTATACTAGTGATGCCTCCTGAACCAAAGTGCTGCCTGGAGTGTGATAATCCTGAGCTTTGCTCTGCATCAGAAAGTCCATCCCCAATGGCATATTGTGCCATCAGTAATGGAGAAGGAAGGCCATTCCCAAGCTATAAGGCACTGTTCCAGCATTACTGTGTGAATAATTTGCGGCAGCCAGAAAACATAAAACAGGGATCGTGTCCTCAGGACATACCACTTGCAACTGAACCAGCCTCAGGTAATCCCAGCGAAGGAAGCAGTCCATCATCAGAAGGACCAAATCCAACTCCAGGTGGGCCAGATGAAGCATCAGAGGGAGATGGCGGAAACCCACCAGAGGAAGGAGCAACAAATCCACCTCAGAGTAAGTGTTGACCTTCAACTCATTGAAACGCTTCATTTGAGTGAATGAGGAATTTCAAACAATTAGCATTCAAACCCTATAAGTATGCAAGGAATTAAAGGCAAAGCTGGGTCAAGAGGTCTATATCAGTCATATTTTTGACCAAACCTCACAAAAAGGAAAAGCTTCAGAAATCGATAGTTTTAAAATTAAGGGCCAAGTTTAGTTTCTACAATTAATGTAAACATTTTGGGAAACAAGTGAACCACAATTGCATTGATGAGGTGCATTATATAGAATATTTGTAGTCATTGGTCATGTGGGTAATAAATGACAAAAATACAGGTGATAATATCTTATCTGCTTTATAAGACCCATGGTCATTCTGATAATCTGGAAATGTCTCACCTAAAACCAGTGTTTCAATGATACACTGTACGAAATTTTAAACAACAAAACCAAAGAATAACAAAAAATCTACCTCCAAAACACTCATTGTGTGGAAAATGATTGGCAAGCTTTAAAATATTTTGGTTGTAGATAAAAATCAAAATTACAATCTACATAGGAAGTAAAAGGAATACTATAAACAGAGGGAATAAAAATTACAGCAAATTTAATGAAGTTATAGATATTTATTGTAAAAATCTGGTTAGTTAGACATTGTTTAACTATTTGATAATTGAATTCACTTAAGTTTTTATGAAAGCTTCCTCCATCACACAAGTGTTTGTCATGAATTTGAATTTATGGTCTAAAATGTCAATTTTATTTTGAAAAAAAAAATCCACCAACAGTTATTTGAAATCTTGGGCTAAGCATTATCATGGGGCAGCTCCACTGGAAAGCTGTACTTGCATTAGACTTTTGCCAACATGCTGAGAATTTCAAACTTAAAATAACAACACATTAATGAGTAGTTAAGTAAAAAGTTTACAGAGGGGACTAAGTTCTGACTGATATCTGACAATTGCATAAATCATTAATGCCATGAAAATATTCCATTGAGTGCTTTTGAATATTCAAATATCACTTGATCTGGTAATTAAACCAATTTGAAAACTTCATAAATCTCAATTAATTGGTTGAAGAATGACAAAAGGAATGACATTTAATTTCAAACCTGATACAATGCTACTAGTTATTGTAATAATCTGCAATTGTGGATTCTATACCTGTAGAATAAGTTTTTCTTTTTTTTTTAACAGGTGTAACAACTCCAGAACCTCCTGAAAGTTGTGATGACCCCGAGTTCTGTAACAAGATTCCGACACCACCAAGCAATCTTCAGAATGGTAATAAAAAAATGTTTTGAGGCAAATTGTATATTTCTGTGGAGTTTCTCATCGGTGGTAAGACAAAATCAAGATTTTCATTTTTCCATTTCTTTAAAAATTACATATTTATAATGGCTGAAAAACAAGTTGTAAATAAACGCTCAGTTTCCATACCCAACATAATATTTCACACTGCTTTTTTGCAAGGATAAAAACAAAATTTTTCAGACTATAGAAACAAAATTGCAGGTATACAGCCAGTGTTTTATATCCTATATATGGGAAAAGATGGAAGATTTTGAATGTAAACAATAAAGAAGAACTGATATTGTTGGAAACAAGCAAAAGACAGTGCCCAGACCAATAAGTATTGCATAGGCACAGATATGGATAATGCAAAATGCTTATTAATGGTCAGTACACACAAGTCGAGAAAGACATAAATTTTAAGATAAGATGTCTGCAGGGCTTAAAGATCAAGTTAATCATCCTTAATTTCATTGCTTTGGTGTGGGATGAGGGGGGGGGGATGGAGGGAGAGCAACACCCAAGACCTAAAATCTGTGACTTTGGTAAGAATGAAAGATATAACATGATGTTAGCTCCACTGAAAACATAATGTAAGCATGGTAAGGATGGCCATCTTGGATTTAATCTAATGACATTGAGCCCTTATAACTCAATCATTAATGATCAAATTAGTTTCAAGCTTTAAAAATTTATTGTTGGATTTTTTTATATCTGGTTGATTTTTTTTTTTAAATTAGTTTTCTCTGTAGTAACTATCAATTGTTCACTTTTTGACAAAATTTCAACTTTGATGACCTATGAATTAAGAACAAATAAAAAATTCAAAGTCTCAACCTTAAAGTTTAATTAATGTAACTTCAAAAAAATTGAACGCAAATTTCATACAAATCAATCTAAAACAAAGTGAGTGATGTAAAAAATAAAGAGAAAGATCTTCATTTTGAGAAAAGAGGAGAAAACTCAAATATTTTGCAACAACGAAGATGGAATCAAACTTTTGGAAGCCCAATTTTTATTTGCCACTATAAATATGAATTTGTTTTTCCCCATTGTATTTTTTGTCAAAGCAATTAAATATGTGCAAAACTTATTTATCATCTTTTGAGCTAAAAACCGCATTAAAGCCATATAAAGTCTACTTTTAATTTGATTTAAAGATAAATGATAAATTATGTCAAATGACATGGGCAATATAATGATCTTCTCCTTCTAATCCCAGTTATAACTTTAAAAAAAATCAATTGTTTGTTTCCATGTCACACTTCAGAAAAAGCAGAAATAAAATGATAATAAAAGCTCTAAAATTTCCTTCTTAATAAGCTTAAAATTTGTCGAATTTCAATATTTTATAAATAGGGGTAGACAGGCAGGTCTACATGAAGTTGACAGTTTTTTCACTTACCAAGAACCAAACCTGCAGACTGCTTTAATCAGTTTTTCAAGGTGAAGTTCAGTTGTGGAGCACTTGGGCACAAGTTTTGTCTACTCCTATGGCTGTCTTATAAAGAAAGCAGCTTTGGCCTTTAGCGTAACACAACTAGCCAGTTCAGTCATTGAGAAGGAGGATAATAAAAATAGGGAAGAAATAGATACACAGGCCAGTAACTTGATAAACAGCAGCCGGAATGTGACATATTTTTTACTATGCTCCTTACACTATATGAACATAATATTACCTGAGACAATACAGCTGGAATAGAAAACATAAGTCTCCACTGCGATAAGACACTGCAGCCTCCATTCCACATGCAGGTACAGTGCATGATGAAATAAAATTGATATACATGTAATGTTCAACATGAGAAAATATTGCCACTAACTGATAGGGATCTGCTTTTCTAAAAATCTCTCCATCAAAAATGCTTTTCAAACCAGGCCAAGTATGTGGACCAGCAAACCGTCCAGACAAAGAGACCTTCCCAAGCTATTGTGAAATGGTGAGAAGTGTTTGCCAGTCTTCTCCAGGAGGTCCAAGCAGCTTGCCCAAGGACCCAATTGCTGCCGACTCTGGACCATGCCCAACTACCACGACAACTACAACCCTCCCTCCAAGCACTGAGCCTCCACAAAATCCACCTGAAGCAGCTACCAGCAATCCCATGGAGCCCAACCCAACAGCTTCTGGAGCAACTCCTGCTCCTTCAGAGCAGACTACCAGAGCATCACCAGAAACTCCAATGCCACGTAAGTGTAATAGTCCTAAAAAACAATATTACTCTTAAAATTTTACATTAATACTTTTGCTTTGATCAGAAAATTGCAAACCGCATTCTGCTTCAGCCACTTCTTAAATAGAGACATGCCTTAAAGTATTGCAAATGGATAAGTATTTAATAAAACTGTTCAGCATTACTTGTTTTGTTTTGTTATCCATATTCCTTAATACTGCCTAAGCAATGTTGGGACCCAGCTCCAAGGAGCCAGGAAGAACTCTGGATCACAAAAAATGAAGAGAGACAGAGGATCAGTTTTTAATTGTTAGGAAGGAAAGTTTCAGTTTGTCTATATTGGGATTAATAATTTGAATTTTTATTGTGAAAATGACAGGAGCTTTCAATGTTTGGAATATTTTCTTCTCCAGCTTCCCCACCTATGTTTACTGAATGGACCCCATGGACTACTTGCACACAGGCTAACCCGGTAGCAACCTGTGGGTTAGGAAGCCAAAGGAGGAATAGAGCAGCTGTGCCTTATGATGACGATAGAGAAGTCATAGAAGTGTTGCCAAGTGATCTCAATGATGATAAACCTTGCTTCAAGCCTTGTGA
>JBCIKM010504490.1:0-10050 GCA_039654465.1 Melibe viridis | reverse complement strand
GTCCATGGCAAACCACGATAGCCCCGGCCAGGGCTCGAACCCCACACCCATGTTGTCCATGGCAAACCACGATAGCCTCGGCCAGGGCTCGAACCCCACACCCATGTTGTCCATGGCAAACCACGATAGCCCCGGCCAGGGCTCGAACCCCACCCACACCCATGTTGTCCATGGCAAACCACGATAGCCCCGGCCAGGGCTCGAACCCCACACTCATGTGTCCATGGCAAACCACGATAGCCCCGGCCAGGGCTCGAACCCCACCCACACCCTCAGGTCTGCGAGTCGAACACCTTACCGACTGAGCTATCGGGACAGACAATAGTCCAAAAAAACACCCTCTTTCAACGGGGCGGGGGCGGTTTATGCACTATTCGTCCCACTGTATCAAAGGTAAAAATATCGCTATGGGTTGACTCAATCAAAACATAACCCGTGGAGAAACGGGAAAATTCAGTATTATTTGAAGCCATTTTTAATTGCACAACGCTTTTAAATCTTTACAGTGTATTATTACAACAATACGAGAAAATTGGAAACGTAGGCACAGTGCAAAGGTGAGTCAAAGCCTCCCCCCCTCCCCCCCCCCCCCCCCTTCTGAAGCTCTTGAGAAAAAAAAATAGCGTGAAGGGCAAACGACAACCATTCAACAGCAACAAAACGTCATTGTTATCATTATTATTATTATTATTATCAATTTTGAGCGTGCATGGGGCACTAAAAACAATCTCAACAACGCATTCCAATGACGGAATAAAAAATAATAACAGTGCGAGAGTGCATCGCGCCCGTTTCGTGAAAAAAAAACACACAAAAAACAGCCAAAAACCAACAAACAATCAACCACGCTGACGCTCGTAAAAGCATTGTATCGAACTAATTGCTATCGAATGCAACTTTCAGCTCTCGTGATTTTAGGTGTGTCTTATTTCATAGTATCTACCTGTGTGTAGCAGGTGAGTGTGCGTGCGACAGCTGACCTAAAACACACGGCACGATTTTTTTTATTTTATTTTTTCGCCCACAGCTGGTTCAGCAGAACAACCACTTTGGCTTTTGCACCAGCAATTTAATTTCTTTTTCAATCAAGCACAAACATCATTTGATAAGTCGTGATAATTGGATAATTGGTATCGATGACACCCTATTTTCAAACAATTTTAGTTTTAGGGCTGAACTGCATACGAGAAGGCAGTCACTTAAAATTTACCGATGCCTTCAATGCCACGTATTAATTATGTTTATAACCGATGTAAAGATACCTACTGGGAGGATTGGTGTAATGAATATATTTTGGCAGGAAGACAGCAAATTGTTTAACCCTGGCAATATATGTTTCCCAATTTTCCAAAGCGCAGTCGATGACTTTGACGTTCACACGTGTTCAATACATTTTATTTCACCCTCGTTTTCTAGTCTGAATCAAAATGTCTTTCATTAAAGTTGCACCAGATAGTGATTTTTCATACCACAATTTACCTTACGGTGTTTTTTCTACTCCTGACAACGTAAGTCATACCAGGTCATTCAACCTTGACAATAAAATTGTGTGCGATTCTTAGCCAATTGAATTCAGTTATTTTGTACACACCTCCAAATCGTTGTTTTGATAATTTCTCGGTTATCTAAAACTTACTTTTTAAAATATCAATCAGGAAAGTATATTCTAGCTGCTTTTTAAATATTGTATTGTGACTTATTGCTCTGCCTCTCGATCTCCCAAACTTATCAAGATGTTGCCTACTCTTGCAGCCTCAACCCCGTGTCGGCGTGGCCATTGGTGATGAAGTGCTTGACCTGAGCCAAGTCAAACACTTCTTTGACGGGCCTGAGCTCCTAAACAATACCAATGTTTTCTCACAAGTAAGTTATAATGTTCCAAACAAGCCCCTTTTTAACTTGATTTTGTCAAAACTTGTATCCAGAATGTTATGATCCTTTAAAAGTCCTGCTGTTGGACCTTTTCAGAACTTTGTCTACCTTATTTATCCCATAAATCAATCAAATTCTCATGAAATGGGTTCAGGGGCCTGTTTGTTTCCTTCTGTTTTCCATTAGGGGCTTGTCAAATTCATTTCTTTCCCATAGGATTAGATTTTGTAATCAAAAGCATGTTATTAGCTTGCACTCAATAAATCAAACTTACGATAACCTACCCTACCAATATCTCCTACAGAAATAAAATGCAGGCTACCAAGAATGAAAGTAAAGAGTGAAGAAATTGTTAAATAATTCTTTTTACACTGCTTATTTTTTGTCCTTCACACAGTCCAGCCTAAATGCCTTTATGGGCCTTGGCAGGCCAGCTTGGAAGGAAGCCAGACAAGTACTGTTGAGGATTCTATCTGAATCCGAGCCTGTCCTCAGGAATGATGCTGACCTGAGAGCGAGGTACGTATCGCTGTTGTCTCTCTCTGAAAGTTCAAGAACTTCATCTGAAAAATGCAAATTTGATTGCATGATCAAAACCCTGCTGTCTTTGTCTTTTTATTCAAATATTTATCCGCTCCACACACACAAAAATAATTTAAAAGTTTTTTTTTTCTAAAAACTTCTTTGTTATAGATGGATTGTTTTTAATTTGTTTTGTTATTGAGACAGCTTTGTTTCATTAGAATGTAAATCTTTACTCAAATCTTTTGTGGCAAAAAATGTAAAAATGTATGTTACTTAACACACAACAGACTAAAATCCTCAACTTTCCATATCCTTTTAAAATGATTTGAGTAAAAGTGAAGAGTTTGCAATATTGTGCGTTCATTAGGAATAATTCAATTGTAGTTACAATTGAAGATGCGGGCATTTGGTGGGACTTCCTTGTGGGCACTTCTACTTCTGTTTATCTTTTACACTGAAGCTGTCGTCTTACTTTTTCCCCTTTTCTGTGATGTCCTGTATTTGTTTTGTTCTTTTGTTTGCAAATCATTGGTCATCCCTGATATCATGCCTTTTGGTACATGACTGCAGGGTCACAAGGTAAACGTACTGAGTACTTTTGTACAGAAAGAGGGTTTAAAGATCCTGGGTCTTCCAGTACCACTGCTGTTATGTGTGATGGCCATTGCTTAGTTTTGTAAGAAGAGATGATATTTTTTGTTGTTGTTGTAAATCATCTTTCTGTGGTGTTGATATGAGAGATTATCTTTTCTCTGGGCTCCTCTATGGCCCTCATATATCGTAGGGTTCTAAAACCACAAATAAGCAAACAAACAAACAAAATTAAAGAAACAGTATTTTGTCTTCAGTTTAAAAAATAATTAATCATCAATATGCAAATTACATTGCATTACTACTTGCTGTGTAAAATGCAAAAGTAAAGAAGAAAGCAAGTCAAACATGGATAGTGTTCAGATTTGGAAACTGATTACTTTTTTTTTTTATGTTTGCCACTACATGTATTTACTTCTTTTTTTTTATTTCAAGTTCATATGATTATTGCACTATTAAAATACCACATAAGCTTATCAATTCAGTAAGTAAAATAGATTTTGTTTTGTACATAATGAATGATTTCCATTTTCTTAAAGGGCCTTCTTTCCTTTGGATGAGGTAACCATGCACATTCCCTCTAACATTGGTGAGTAGCCGCTATAGGCCTTTTCTGTCCTAAATATCAGGGTATCTGTCGTGCCTTTAATGTCTTTATTTCAGTTCATGGAAATCCTGAAGAAAGGAAATTTGCATAGATTTCATAAAATCCTTAATGAAACAAAACTTTATAATTCATAGAGAGTAAACTACACTCAAAACACTGAACCAAGTTTTGTTTACTTTCTTGATTTCCATTTTATCATTAGTATGTTCTTTTCTAAATGGACTCTAATATTCAGATTATTGAATCATGTTTGGTACTCTGATAAAGTGTATTTTCTGTTTGAACCCGTAAACACTGATAAATAGTATTGAGCTACTCCTGAGGAGGTGTGATGCCACAAGCAGAGTGAATGCAACTCACTGGAGTTTTTCTTGAGTCTTTTTGAAGCTATAATTGTTTATAAATGGAAAGAAACTTCAAATAATTGAAGAAAAGATGACAGTATTAGGTAACTGTAGATAGGCCATCTCAGAGGATGCCCAGATGAAGCTGCTGGCCTCCTTGAGAGATTTTCTTCCCTTAGAATTTGTCTCACGCATTTACCACCTGACACTGAAAGTTATCAAAGGTTAAAGATAAAGAGAAAGGGAAAGAATTTTCCTCCTCGGCTTCCTGCAGCAGGTTGTCAATTAAGTTGGTTTCCTGAACTTCCCCGGTTCTGGTGCCCTCTATGGGCTCGCATACGTTCATTTGAGGTTTTAGCGTTGACATATAACCTGATTACTAATATGTGTTTGAAAGGGCTTTATTTGGCTACTTGGATCATTTTTTTCTTGATGAAGTCGATCTTACCATTCCCAATCTTGCCCGTGCTTTGTCCCCAGGTGACTACACGGATTTCTACTCCTCCAAGAACCATGCCTACAATGTGGGCTGCATGTTTCGGGACCCGGCCAACGCTCTCAACCCCAACTGGTTTGTCACCCTTGCATCCTTAGGAGAATTCACAATTAGTCTTTCCGTTACTGCCCTGCAAGAATTATTTGTGGTTTTTTTTTGTTTTTTTTCTCTCTTTTATGCCATGAGCCGAGTAGAGTCATCTCGCAGGAGTGCAATCCAGTGACGATTCAATGAGTTTTAACTAAAGGACTGTGAATTGTGCTAAATTGAATCCTCAAAAAGGCAAGCTGAAAACTCCTGCAAGTCTCCAGTGGTCCTTGCTTGCGCATTTTAATGCCCTAATCTGCTCAATAAGCCAAAAAGAAACATCGTATTAACTTATGAAACCAATTGTTTGCCTTTACAGGATTGCTGAGATCTGTTTGACTGTGACTTAAGTATTTTTGTCACTCTGGACTCTTGACTTATTGCACTCTTTTGTCCAAGTCATAAGAATTAATAAATTATACTCCTGTTTCAATTGGCCCGCACAATATTACTTTTTTACTCATGATGTGTCACTGCGCTGTGTGCTTTTGTGTTTGTTGTGTGTGCCAGGACTCACCTTCCCGTGGGCTACCACGGCAGGGCCTCTTCTGTGGTCATCTCTGGAACTCCAATCAGGCGACCTAATGGACAGACCAGGGCTGATGACTGTGAGTCCTGTTTTCATCCTTTTAGAATGATTTATAATTTTAGCATTTATGTTTGGCTGATGAATTCTTGTGTCAGATTTATTTGGTAAGAATGATTTTTGAAGTTCTTGTAAAACACCTAGAAAGAAAAATAAAATGGTATATTATGTTTTTCTGATTTTCTTATTTTTTTCAGCTGATAATGCTCCCAATCTTTTGCTATTTGTTTTCAAACTTTTAAACCTGTGCTATTTCCTTAACTTTAAGGCAATTAGGAAGGATTTTGCTAAATAGTTATTTTAAAAATGACACCAATTCTCACTGTATTACGTACTCTGACAAAAAGTCCTATACAGCACTGCTAATGCTGTCAGTGGCCTGAACTGTGAGCAAAATTAGGTGGTAAAGCAATTGATGGCATGGTCAACACTAGATTGATTGTTAAAGTTAATTTCATATGTAAGCTAAAATAGAAAGCCTTTTTTGATTTGGTATCAGTAATGACCAAAATCTAAATATATCCAAGTATGGGATTGGTGGCCAGGTTGGAAATAACAATGGCGTGGTGCTTGTCGATATAGTACCTACTAACACAGAATGCTCAAGAAGCAATGGAGGTTGAAATGATTTTTTTCCCCCTTCACCAGCCAAGCCTCCAGTCTTTGGCCCCTGTCGCTTGATGGACTTTGAGCTGGAGATGGCGTTTTTGACTGGGCCCGGCAATGCTCTGGGAGACCCCATCAAGATGGAGGACGCCGAGGATCACATCTTTGGCATGGTCCTTATGAATGACTGGAGCGGTTGGTGCCGGCTGCCTTACTATCCCGTCTCCTGTCTTTTTTTAAATTCCCTCCTTTCCTCTGTCACTCCCTTATTACCACCCCTTTCTCCGTCTCTTTCTTTATATATCTCTCTCCTATCCTTAAGTCTTAGTCCCTTCTTTTTTTGTGACAAATGATACTGATCTTAATCTTTTATTTTCAAGATTATGGTACATTCCCTTTCATTTTTCACTTGAGCTGTGAGAGCTTTGTCTTCCATAGAATAAAGATTCAAACAAATTGTACATGCCCTGTGGTAAATCGGCTCTTTGGTCTTTCTCAATAAGCAGATACCACCAAAGGCAACAGCAACTATTGTTTGGCTTACATCGAGTAATACCCTTATGTATTGCTCATTACACCACATAAGATTAGGCACGGTGGGCTGATCATCTGCCTGTCTTCATTTCTTATTTCTTGTAATTAATCCAGAATTTTCCCATCTCCTTGGAGCTGCTGGGTCCCGACACTGCTAAGGCGGTATGAAGGGATATGGATAACAAAACAAATCAAACAAACTTATACACTTCCCTGAATGATGTTATGGTAATGATTCTGCGTCCTGTAATGCGCTATTTGTAATGGATATGGGCGTAATATAAATTACACATTATTATTATTATTATTGTTGTTATTACTATTATTATTATTATTATTATTATTATTATTATTATTCACACACTGAAGGAAACTTCACTCAAACTGATGACCTTGATGGTGTATTGTATTGCAGCTCGTGACATCCAGAAATGGGAGTACGTTCCTCTTGGTCCCTTCAATGGCAAGAATCTGGGCACATCCATCTCCCCGTGGGTGGTGACCATGGATGCGCTCAAACCCTTCATTGTGCCCAACATGAAGCAGGTAACGCTCAAGGCTTTCACTTTCTCTTTCACTGCAGATATTAAAGCCTGTGTTTTATTTTATGTCCTTTTGTAATTAGAAACTTGCCCTTTATTTTGACAAATAACACTCATAAGAAGACTCTCAGTGACTGACGTTCAGTATCCCAACTGTATTCTTAAAAATCACAACGTTTGGTGGCTGTGTTGTGTACTTTGATCAAAGTTTTTTACACTCTGTGTTGTGTACTATGTACTGTGTGTGTGCTGTTTTGTATGCTGTGTACAATGTACTGTGTGTGTGCTGTGTACTATGTACTGTGTGTGCTGTTTTGTGTGTTGTGCACTATGTGCTGTGTGTGCTGTTTTGTGTGCTGTGTACTATGAACTGTGTGCTGTGTACTATGTACTGTGTGCTGTGTACTATGAACTGTGTGTTGTGTACTATGTGCTGTGTGTGCAATGTTTTGTGTGCTGTACACTATGAACTGTGTGTGCTGTGTACTATGAACAGTGTGCTGTGTATGCTGTGTACTATGTACTGTGTGTGCAATGTTTTGTGTGCTGTATACTATGAACTGTGTTGTGTACTATGTGCTGTGTGTGCAATGTTTTGTGTGCTGTATACTATGAACTGTGTGCAATGTTTTGTGTGCTGTGTACTATGTACCGTGTGTGCTGTGTACTATGTACTGTGTGCTTTGTACTATGTACTGTGTGTGCTGTGTACTATGTACTGTGTGTGCTGTGTACTATGTACTGTGTGTGCTGTGTACTATGTACTGTGTGTGCTGTGTACTATGTACTGTGTGCTGTGTACTATGTACTGTGTGTGCTTTTTACTATGAACTGTGTTGTGTATGCTATGTTTTGTGTGCTGTATACTATGTATTTTGTACTTGTGTGTGCTGTGTACTTTGTGTACTATGTGCTCTGGGGGTGTACTGTGCACTGAGTATGTGTGTTCGCGCCAAGTCCTTACTGTGTGCTGGTGTGTTCCCTCTCCAGGAGCCACAGCCTCTGCCGTACCTGCAGCACCAAGACGATTACAACTTTGACATCAAGCTGGATGTGTCAATCCTGGGTAATCAGTCGTTTCTTGTAACACGGGTGGCTGGCTTGGCCGTTGTTGAGACTTATCATCATTGAGCTCCATGATAACCTCACTTGCATAGATCGCTCGCAAGGCGTTTACTGAAAGCGACCCATTATTATATAGCCCAATATTCTTCAATAATGTTAGCAGGTGACTTTGAATCTTTAACAATCTAACCAGTGCCCTGGCTCAGCTGGGAAAGGAAACATCTTCCATGTTTGCCATTGTATATGATGATGCTTAGTCTTAGCTTTACAGGATACCTGTTGTACTTGATAAGCTTTTGAAAAATAAGGCCAGAATTTTTGGATGCAGCTTTACTCATGAAAATCCTTTTTTTTTATTAAACAAAGGTCTAAACAAGCTATCTACCACTGGAATGGAGAAAGTAAAACCTCAGGTTGTTAAACAATAATACTGTAAAACTGTTATGTCTGTCTTAACTGATGTAGCTTACGAATTGTGTACTTTTTGATGAATTGCAGAGCAGAGTTCCTAACGCTTACGTTATTGGTTAAACTATGGTTTAGTTGATGATTTAGTTAAAGATTTCTAATATTATATGCCTGTTCCATATAAGAAAATAATTTCATATTCCTGATTCCTGGAGTAATTTTTTTGAGGAAGGTTAAGGACCTGTTGTGTGAAATGTGGTAGTATCCTGTTGTTACCATTCCTGCATATTGTATCCTTTCATCTGCAGGGGAAGGAATGACCAATCCCAGCCTCATCTCCAGGAGTAATTTCAAGGTTTGTTTTGTTGACATCTTGTATCCCCATTCTCAGTTTGTTAAACTTATAAGTAACCTTTGTAAATTATGTTCAAGGATGCCAATTTTTCTTGGGGGGGGGGGGGGGGCGGGGTCTGGTTTTACTGTTCTGAACACTGAGGAATAAAAACCGGAGGTTGAAAAAAAAGAAATATGCTAAAAATTCTTTTTTTTTCTTCTGCAATTTGGCGGCGAGATGGAAATTCAAAGCTTAATTTATTATTCTATGACATGTTGCTGGCTGTGCAAGTATTACCTACTCCAGGGAATTTTTATTCACTTTCTCTGATAATTTTCAGAGTAGTAAATAGTAAGTAATCGTATTCGTGAAAGGATCTAAAGCAACCACAGGCTGACCCTAGGTGAGCTTTCCTACCCATGGCTGCCTGTGCTAGTTTTTTGGAATCATGATGTGGAATGGTCTTCAATCTGCAATGCCGGGCTCGTTCCTAATCTTATTCCAAGTTTGGTTAGCATTATAGCAATAAAAATATGTGTGTCATTAACGCTCATTTGGGTCAGGCAGCTCTGCATACAAGTTGCACGCTGGTTGATTGCAGCAGAGATTATTGTGCTTCAGATATGTCAGTCTATTTGTGTGTTTGTTTTGTCACCTGCGTCTCGGCACAGGATGCGGGTCTGACCCAATGGATAAACCATCACTGGCTCTTGTGCTGAATGGATGTGAATTTTAGTCTACATTTAATTAGGTACCACAAACTGATTTTTTATATTCAGTGTATGTTATTCTAAGATACATAGTTGGGTAGATCTTGAAAAAAACATGAAAAACAATTTTTAAATGAACAAAATCGGACAACAATTAAATTTTTTATGATTTTTTTTCTTTATTTGGGACTTAGAAAATTATCGCCTTTTGAAAAATCTTCATTTTCCCCATATTTAAGAGGATATTTATAAAAAAGGAAACTGTATTAGATGTGTTCAACACCATTTGATCCAAAGTAGGTATATAGTTTATTCAACACAAGCAAAAGATTTCTTTTGTTTTTCAAAACAAATTTTTTATAACGGGAAAAATTTGACAAATTTTTCAATTGACAAACCAGATAAAGTGTCATTTTTGGGCAAAATGGCAACTTTGACAAATCAAACTATCCCAACTGATGGATTGTAATAAAAAACAATACTTGACATGATAAAAACTACAATCAAAGTGTTGGCCTAATTTCTTTCAAAGGTCTATGAGGAATATTTTTTAGTCCAGAGATGGCTCGATGTCGGCAAAATCGTAAAATCGGCCGATTTTTCTAGTTTTTTAAGAAAAAAAATTAAAATTGGACATAAAATTTCCAGTTCTTGACATAGAATAATGAAACTTTCCATATTTATGTAGTTTTTGGTCCTGAATTCAATTCTGCAGTTATTTTGTTGATATTCCAACAATTAGA